>CAJNOJ010000388.1:0-58304 GCA_905250025.1 Adineta ricciae | reverse complement strand
AAGAGTGATGCGATGGTTTTTGAACACAAATCAGTCGGAGATTCTCATTCATAATATCGACTGTTGGCGGTTAACAATGGATAAATTTGGATTTATTTATGTTTGTGATGGTGAGAAAGATGAAGTGAGAAGATGGAAAATAGGAGAAAAGGGCGAAGGAACATTAGTTGCTGGTGGAAATGGAAAAGGAGATCGACTCAATCAGTTCAACGTTCCAAATTCTCTGTTTGTCAATGACGAACAATCTCTTTATGTTTCAGATCTTTGGAATTATCGTGTGATGAAATGGAGAAAAGATGCACAGGAAGGAATTGTTGTTGCTGGTGGAAATGGAAGAGGAGAGAATCTGAATCAATTGAATCATCCTCAAGGAATCATTGTTGATCATGAGGGTCGAATTTATGTTGCGGATATGTACAATCATCGAATAATGCGATGGTGTGGAGGAGATAAAGAAGGTGAAATAATTGTTGGTGCAAATGGAAAAGGAGAGGAACCCAATCAATTGGCTGGTCCTTGTGGTTTATCATTTGATGATGAAGGAAATCTTTATGTTGTTGATTGGGGAAATCATCGAATTCAACGATTTGATTTTATCATTTGAAAAGAGAAAAATTTTATTTTAAATTTCGAAATTAAAATAAAACACAATTCGAAATGAAAAACAAAGTTTAAAGGAAAGTTTTCGAGAAAATTTTGTTTTTTTTTTTCTTTCCAATAAAAAAAGAAAATTCGTTCGATTTTCTAAATGAATATTTTATAGAAAATCATTTTAAAAACAAATTCAACACAAAAGAGAAAATGAAGTTTTGTGAAAAAGAATTTTGATGAAAAATTCGAATGAAGATAAAGAAAAGAACATTTCAAAGAGAAATTGTTGAATCGAAAATGATTTTCATCGAGAAATGTTCATTAATTTATCGATCTAAACAGAAATTTTTTCATATAAAGATGACTTTTTTGGAAATAACACGATGATCGTTGACTCAAAAGAGATTTCGAAGTTCATAAATGAAGAATTTCTTCATTTTGAAAAAAGATTTTGAATAAGAAAAACGAAATGATCAATCAATTTTTACTTTTGTGAATCTTTTGGTTTTTTCCTTTTAATAAATTTTCGTGTTTTTCTTCGATAATTTTCTGACAAGAAGAAGATTTCTTCAAATCAATTTTGTTTCACTTTGTGACAAAAGAAGATCAACAGAATTTGAGTGTTTCATTCTCAAATCAACTAAAATGAAATTAATTTCAATCAAAATTGAAATCAACGTTGGAAATATTTGTTAAAGAAAATAATTTGTGGAGATTTTCTAAGAAAATTTACGATGAAGTTATTAAAAATTAAAAAGAAAAGAGAAGAAATCTCTTCTGAAAATAACTTTTCTTGTGTTTATGAAGAAAATTCCAAAGTGAAAAAGAAATTCTCTTTTTTTCGTTTTGTCTTCATTGTTGAGATCGAATCAATTGTTCGTATTTTGTGAAATGTAAACGAAAACGGAGAAATACCTTTAGAACGATTTGGAACAGATGTCACTATAAAAGACGCACAGGTTTATTTTTCATAATATTTTCTTATTTGTTGGTGAATCTTGATCTTTTCGATGGAAAAAACCGATGACTAATTCTAGGGATGTAACGTAACAATACCAATAGTATTGGTATTGGTATTAGCCGGTATTAGTATTTGAGAAAGCTAGCAATATAAGCACTATCTATGTTTGCGTATTTGTCGTGTGTATAAAATCCAAATACTTGACTCAAGTAACTTGAGTCATATATATGTGACTATGGATTTATAAAATTGCGGGAGATGTGTGTGTTGTCCGGTCTTCTCTAAATCCGGTGAGATCATCAGTGTCCATAGAACGATGCGAAATTTTCTTCCTGATACCGTATGTGTCAAATAGAAAAGTTCAAACTTGGTAGTTCTTCACTTTAAACACAGTGTTCTCGTCGGCACTCAATGCTACGCGTGTGTATACTGTGTTTAAAGTAAAGTAGCGCTCTTTGACCATTGCAATTGATCAAAATTCCTTATGAATCTTTTCCCATACTGGCCAGCACATAACACTATGGTTTCTTCGAATTTATTCAGCTTCTTTTGTTTAGTTCTCATAAAAATATCAATACCAATACTCCAATACCGTATTGGTATTGTGACATCCCTATCATAAACTGCTTCGACAGATGCTGGACAATCTAGTGTAATAACAACAATTGGTACAACAGGTGTAGTTGAAAACTCATCTACTCTACTTAATCAACCTACTTGTGTTGTTGTTGATTATCAATTCGATGTATATGCAATTGACCATGCTAACAGTCGAATATAAAATTCTTATATTAGTCAAATAAGCTCTCACGAAAACTTGTAAAGAATATCAAGTTTTCTTCATTCTGGTATTTTAATATACCCAAATAAATATTATGATAACTTGCCAGTTAAAGTAGTTTTTAATAGTAGTAATCCACTTAATAGGATTTTGACACTGCAATGGAAGACAAATACATGATTATTTGAATCATTTGCGCGATGATCTTCTAGTTGTCTCTGGATATGCATCTACCAACATGATCGAAGGCAGTCGGTAAATACGACCAGTTAAAGAATCTGAACCAGTATCCTCCGTTTCTGTCTGCTGCAGGAAACAGCCTGACAAACATAAATTCTCTACTTGCTTACATGTCAATACTGAATTAATTGATTAACACAATTTGAAATAAATGTGATTTTTTGTTTCCAGACAATCTTTTTGTTACACTAAGAAAAGAAATCTAGTACCAAGTTCGCAACTGTTTTGTTTTTTTGTTAAATTACGTTATCTTACTTGATGTGAAGATAAGAAACAACAGCATTCGAATAGGCGTCCTTTGCTCTTTTGTTTTTTATCTATAAAATCGAAAGTTATAGAACTCGATCGACACAAATGTCGTTTTCATCACTTCCAATCGTTGATTTACAATCAACATCCGATGAGATTCGTCAATCTCTGTTAAACGCTTGTTTCACAACCGGTTTTTTCTATTTATCCAACCATGGTCTTCATCCACTTCAGGATCAAGTCTTTAATCTAGTGAAAGAGTTTTTTCATCGGCCGTTGGACGAAAAACTTCGTCATGCTCTAAGTCCAACTTCATATCACGGTTATTTACGAATCGGCCGTGAAAATCTGGATTCAACCAATTTAAAGCTCATTGACGAAAAAGAAGCCTTCAAATTTGGCCAGTCAGGTTTGAACAACATCGATCAATTTCCTGAAATTTTTCATCATGGCGAGAATTTCCAATTGATTCAGACCTTCTTTCACTCGTGTTACGATCTTTGTCTTCGTTTATTCGAACATCTGGCCGAAACATTCGAAATTAATCGAGATTATTTCACATCTAAACATCAATGGGACAAACCACCAGGCGCAACGATGAAATTCTTACATTATCCACCAACGAACAAAACAGATTCGATCCGAGCGGTGAGTTCATTCTTCACTCATTTCAATGAATGTATTTCTTTTCCCCAGGGTGCTCATTCCGATTATGGATCGTTGACTCTTCTATTTCAACATGATAATCAATCCGGTTTAGAAGTCTTTGATCGTTCGACGAACCAGTGGCATCCTGTTGAAGCTCATGACGATAAGATTGTCGTTAATTTTGGCGATGTTTTTGAATATTGGAGTAAAGGAATGATTAAAAGTACAATTCATCGTGTTAATCTTCCAACTGTTGATCAGCAGCATCATTCGCGATACTCAATCGCTTTCTTCTGCGATCCCAATGGCGATACACTTTTAACGCCGATCCCTTCCAAATTAATTCAGGATCGAATCTACATCAAAGATCAACATGCGACACATGTCTTTCCTGACGATGATCAACGGATTTTAACAGCGGGTGAACATCTTCAGATGAGATTAAATAAAACTCATACGTATTGATTCATTAACGAAGCAAACGAAGATCGTAATCACATAGGCTGTTTTATTATTAGAATAAACTTTTCAATTAAAATATCACTTTTCTTCAATACAGTTCAGTACTATCTAAGATAATGCCTTTCTGACTCTGACCTCCAGTAACAAGTAATTTTCCGTTCAGTAAAACAGACTGTGTGAAAAAAAGTCGAGCAAAGTTCATATCTACTATGCTTGTCCAAGTACCCGATGATCGATTGTATAATTCAGCAGCTTTTAAATAAACAGTACCATCATATCCACCAACCACTAGAACATTTCCATTTGCTAAGACACATGCTGAGTGACCGAACCGCGCATTGACCATATTTCCTGTTAATGTCCACACACCTGTTGATGGATCATATAATTCGGCACTATTCAAAACACTACTAGCTCCAAATCCACCAGCGACTAACACTTTTCCGTCAAACAAGATCGTTGCGGTATAGTGACTTCGTGCCATCTTGAGATTTCCTGTCAATGTCCATATGTTTGTCGATGGATCGTATATCTCTGCACTCTTAAGAACATTCACATCCATCCCACCAGCAATTAAAACTTTTCCGTTGTTTAAAACTGATGCTGTGTGATCTTCTCGTGCGCTATTCAAACTGCCTGTAAGTGTCCAAGTGTCTGTTAATGGATCATATAATTCAGAAGAACTCAACGCAGCAGTATTGCGTCCACCGATAGCTAAGACTTTTCCATTAACCAATGTAACTGATCGATGATCTTCTCGTGCAATGTTCAAACGTTTACCAGTTGTCCAAATATTCGCCAATGGATCATACAAATTAACATTCACCATAGCACCACTCAGATTATATCCGCCGACAATAAGTACTTGTCCATTGGATAGTACCGACGCTGTATGATCTTCTCGTCCAACATTGAACTGTCTCGTCAAAGTCCAAATGCCTGTCGACGAATTGTATAACTCCGAAGTATTAAGATAACCATTGGAATTCGAGCCACCAACAACTAAGACAGATCCATCGAATAGGATCGATGCTGTGTGACCATTCCTTGCGTTATTCATACTTCCAGAAGATATCCAAACTTAATAGAACACATGATATTATCTGCATAGCTTCAAATCAAGCTTTATTACTGACCTGGCACGGCTGTTGTTGTTGTTGATGTTGATGTTGATAAGGATGTTGTTCCTGTATCGTATAATAACGAAGTGAAACATTCAAAAAAGTTTACTAATCGTCAAAATTACTATTTGACACTTACTGAGTACTATTGCTATTGTTGATTGATTAGTAAATATGAGAGATGAATTGGGATCAAAATCAATTGTAGTTGTGTTTATATTTGAATGAAATAAATGGCAGGATTGATTGTTCAAGTAATAATTCAATGATAATATGAAATTGTTGGATTGAAGCATCTGGCAGATACATTCATTTAGAGTTTTATTCAGTAGTATTTGGGAAACATTTCCAATATTCCGATAATTTTCTATTTTGCCGATTAAAATACAATTTACAGCAGAAAATATTGAGAAGAAAACGAGTATTTGCCGCATCTACGTAGTTTGCAAAATATTTCAATGCTGATTTTCTCTTCTGCTACACTTCTCAAATCTAATTTGCTAAATGAAAATCGACGGAAACGCAAATGCTCTTTCTGCATAAAAGAGTACGTCACATGTGAAACCGATGAAACTAGTTGAGTAAAAATATTTTTAATTAAACTTATTCTAAAAGGAAAAAAAAATTCTACTTCAGACAACTATCATATTACAATGCAAAAGTCACGTGGTGCACAACGATACTAATTCATAACTTAAAATTGGATATTAGTCACAATTATAAAGTCACGGAGATTATGTGAACCCAGAAACTGTTGCATGATTTTTCCTCTTCTCTTTAGATAGATAAAAGTTAGTCCGTTTAAAAGCTAAGTAGTAAACAGATTTATCCTTTCGTATCATGGCTGTCGAACAGTTGAATCGCTGCATTAAGGACTCCATCGTGATTATGCCGCTATTGTTGAAAAAAAAACGGTGGTTTCAGATTAGATAGAATTTACATTGACCTACCAAATCGCCAAATAGTGTCATAAAGAAACCCAATACTTCTTTGACTTTGATTACTTTAGACAGATAACATCAGACATCTCAATTATACATTGAATAAAGTGAGGTCGGTGTCAATCGCTGATTCCCAGTAAATTCATACTCCAAAACTCAATTACTGAGCATCTTTCTTTGATACGCTATAGCTCGGAGACCAAAATGCAAATATAAGATATGAGACTACCTGTATGACGACTCTAATACTTGTTTAGAACGACATGGCAATGCAGTATAAGTATATCGATTCCGTTACTCTAGGATGAAACAATCGCGTGAAAATTTCGTCAGTCATTTCATTCTGTGAGTCACAGCACAAAAAAATGATCAATATTACGTCATTTTAAAACAGTAGCATGTTATATATCACTCTTGATGACGATGGTTTATTTGCATTTCTAGCTATATTTGAATTCAATACGATCAATAGTTCTTTGGTTATGAAATAAATGTTATAATCTTCGTTTCCAAACAGTACCTAATGTGATAATATATTCAAATTTTCGACGATGTTCTCGTATCATAAATGGGATTTCTTCTTCATGTATCAAATCGAATTCAGTGAGAATATTTTGAATTTCTTTCACACCATTTATCCATTCACTTTGCGGTGTGTATTGAGGCAGCCAGCTGAATGGTGTTGTCATCACTAAGATACCTCCTTTCTTCACTAATCCACCATTACCTTGCATACGTTTCAAACAGGTCGATGGTTTCGGGAGACGACATAAGACGTTTGCCAATACGACTGCATCGAAATCTTTCAGATCAGAACGTAGGGAACATGCATCACCAACTTCGAACTGTATTCGATCTCGATCGATAGAAGGGTTCACGACAGCGGTTAAGGTTGTCTGCTGCATTCCTTGATCCTTTCGATTGTATTCGAATTTTCCATACTGTTGTAAATGTCGAGCAACGGAAATAAAGTTCTGACTGTAATCGATTCCAATAACTTCGTTAAAAGTAATCGCCAATTCAAAAGTTGTGCGACCAACAGCACAGCCTAAATCCAGTGCACGATCAGTATGAGTGGCAAAGCGATTGACGAATTCAGCACAAGCAATAGGTAAGTCAGGCACTTTTGGAAAGATAATTTTTGCAGAGATCAGAGGATCAAAACGTTGCTGCTTTTCGCCCCAATGCATCAGAACGTACATATCGACCATTTGTTGTGTTTCGTAAGTATTCGTCGTTGAGTTTTTAATAAATCGAGCATTACAAGTGTATATATCATCGCTACGTGCGATACGAAAACCGGCATGTTGCATGAAATGTGGACGAAAATGGAATCTTGCCCAAACACTTGCTTCATCACCAGTACTTACAAATGAACCACCTAAAATCATGTGATGTTCTCCATCATAACATGGTACGCTAAAGTCATCGTAATATGGATGTGGTTGACTGCCATCCAGAGGATGAAAGTGATCTTCACACCATTGCCAAACATTTCCAAAGACATCGTAGAATCCGTTATCATTAACTTGACTCGCCGTAACTGCTACTTCTCCACCATGACGTAAATTATTGTTCCATTGATAATCTTTGCCATCACGTATGAGATTATGTTCACTTTCTGTCAATAAGCGATAAGGCATCACACTCTTCTCTTGCTCCGTGCGCCAAGCACAGTACGCTTTTGCTTCATGAAAATTAACACAAACCGGCGCATTCCATTGCATTTCAACAATTTCGAAAAGCGTACGTAATTTATATTGATGCAGCCCAGATGGACCAATGGGTACCCAGAATGATGGTGCTTTAACATTACGAAAAGAGCGCCACGTCCAACCGTCAGTAGACCAATATCGTTCTTGTATATAACCGCCCCCGGTAACAAATAGATAAAATTCTCTGTTACTTATCAGCATACTGCTTGCGCTGAAAGATTGAACAACTCGTTTTTCGTCGCCATATTCATTATCCCATCCAAAAGTCGGCCAAGCAATCGGTTTACCTAACTTAACTTCAGATTTATTTAAATTAATCATCAAGTTTTTTTTCGATGGTTGATCTTTCGTCTCCAACAATAGACTTGGCCAGATCTTACTTGCACGTACGAATTCAATCGGTAATTCTCTAATCAATACCGATGATGTTTCCAGATGTATACGTTCGTGTTCAAAACCCATTAGTAACGCCCACGTTGGTTTATCAATGGTAATTGGCATATGCTGTTCATCAAACGATGGATGTGTTTCAATTAATTTACGAATAATTTGATAAGCTTCGCGGCGGTATTGGTGTATTTCATCTATTGATGGCCAAACGTCATCATGACCTTCATACAAATCATCCCATCGCATTTCATCAACACCAGTTTCGAACAATCGTTCGAATTCACTACTTATTCCATTAACCAGTAGACCAGCTACACGTAACTTATTCATATACAGTACAGCTGGATGGCCATAATAGAATATCATCGGGTGACGTAACTTATGGTACGGCCGACGGTAATAAGCTTCTTCATTAGCTAACCCGTCGAATAGTACTTCTGTTAATGTCCATGTGTTGTCAAAATAATCGAGTAATTCTCTTCGAGTAGCATTGGTTTTCACTTGTGGTAGCGATTTTATAGTTCCATCTGGTTCCACACCAGGACAAATACCATAAACAGGCGATTTGCCCGTCCAGAACGAAGGAGAATGAAGAATAAAATTACTGGACGCCACAGCAGACATATCTGGATTAAAAAAGTAGACGGTAGGAAAAAAGACACTTTTGATCACTTGATAATGAAATCAACATTATGGCAAGGCGAAATATAAATACTCACCGCAGTGTGTAGGTGACGCTCTAATTATTGAGTTACTCAGATATGATGTACGCAATGTTAATTAAAAATTACTCACATCTAGTTCCGTCATAAGAATGAGCAAAGTTCGTTAACGAACGGCTCCCATCAGGTCAACTATTTTTATTACTCATCATAACACATATATTCAAAAGAAAAAGACAAGTCCGGTTTTTTTCGGTTAAAATCAAACATTTTACTCCTACTTGAATATACATCCATGTTAAACGTAAAATAAAAAGGTGTGCTTCGTCAGAATAAACAATTCGTGTTTACCTTTTCCCCAATATGACAAAGCACTTTTACATGCTCGTCCATACAAACGTATACCTTCGCTCTCTGACGTTTCGTTTTCGTTTAGATGAATACATTATTCATCCATGTCATGTCTATCTTCTGCTTTATATTTTGCACCAGATGAGAGAAAACAGCTAAGCTACACACCACTGCGTATTGATCAGAAAAATATTTTCGTGTGTCATTTCATTGAAACGCGAAAAGTATGAGTAATTTTAAGTTCGATGTCGCAGACGATATAAATGATTTTGTGTATTATATCGATACTGTTAGAAACTGATTAGAAATTTTGTTCTTATATAACTTTGAGGGTAAAAATGAATAAGAAGAAAGGTGGATAACGGTAGGCCGAATGACATGAAATAGTCGGCGATGAATGTTTGCGATGCGTTCAGAGATTATAGATATAGTGCGTGACAAGATAAATGATGATACAAAAGGTGACACAAAAAAGAGAAGAAAACTAAAAGTTAAAGGTACTTGTTTTCGCTGTTGAAATTGTTTATGTAATAATCGTCGATCATGTGTTAACTGCGGCGATCAAATTAATCAAAAACGGAATAAAGAAATGGTCCATGCATTGCTTTTCCGATGGTAAAGAGAAGGATAAGAACGATAATATACTTTGCAATAGTTTAACTATTTTCTTCCTTAAACTGTTCTTGTTGTCTCGTTAATAGTGTTTGTTTGATAGCAACACACGCATTTAACCATTGATCCGTATCAAGGCTAATTCGACGAATGATGTCCATGAAAAGACATTGAAAACAGAAATAACTGATTTGTTATCGAAATTACTTACGAAATGATGAAAATCCAAAACTTAAGAAAAAAACAGTACTATTGTAAACAAACTTGCAATTGATGAATCTAGTAAATAGAACGCACTACCAGTTGTTTGAAGATCTTTTTCTCTAAAACTGATAATTCTGACTATTCCCATATGAATCGTTAATATTCCGTTGATCTTGTGTTTCACAGAAACATACTGGATATCGACAGATCGATATTTGAGTATATCACACGTTCATGCCTAAATTGATACCAAAACAGAAATAAATGTCGTCGTGAAAGCAAGACAAGGTCGCTGATAGGTCCTGGCATAGAATCTGATAAAATTTCATTCGTCGAACGGAATGTCATTGCACAATTGTTTGATTAAAGATCTCATCAATGTGTTTATAATAGTCAGGTAAATAAATTTCTGTCGTTATTGTTCGCCATGGTTTGAAGAACTTGTTCACAAAAACTAAATAATAATTCGTTGGACTAAACCCAATGAAAATTACATGAAATGGATTTGACCCATACACGACAATGACGATCGGTACATTGGTCGACATTATCATGCGTTCGCAAGATGTATAGGAGAGTGGAGATGCATTGAACAGGTGGGAATGGGAAAAGAACCGGAACTCGTAGTAAACCAGGAAATATTTGGAGTTGAGCGGTGAAATTAAGACGTTCATTTTGATATTGAGATCTTTCACCATAGTGGTTCGGTGAGCAAAACCATGTCCGTGTTGTTAAATTCTGTTTTGTATCAACCCAAACGAGCATATTCTGATGAAGATAACAGTAGAATTCATATCGAACAGACGTGTTAATCTTTGTTGAACCGAATGGATTATCCGACGAATGTATTTTGGCCATTTTCTCGATATTGACCGTAAAGTCTAATGGTGCTACTCGTTTGATGTACTTCCACAATCGACACGTCTAGTTAAAGTACGAACCGATTTTGATCGTACAAGACTGACAATCTTCTCTCGAAAGGCATTTCTTTCGTTGATTACTACACAGATGTCATCCGTCATTGTTTCACAATGGAAATTATTCTTATTTTGTATTATGTTGACCGAACGGCATAATCTCGCGGTTCGTCTGTTCCACTGAGGCAATCAGTTCGATATTCTATGGATACAGATCTATCCAGAATATATGACTTCGTGTAATAAACAATACATGTGAAAATACACGATATATTCCTTTATTTATCGTTTTACATAATGTAACTCAATGCATCGAAATAGAGGAAAAGTAATAGCTGTGAAAATCAATGCACATAGAAATCCCAAATTTGGACTTTGTGCAGCTCCATTATTTGAGAACACCTTTGAAATAGGACCTTGATACCAATCTTGCGACATACCGAGGACAAATCCAATCACTCCTACTGCACCGGCAAATATTGCAGCGAAACTAATAGGTAAAGCTTTTCGATCGTTCCATGAATTGAAATCATAGTTCTTATACGAACAACGTCGGAAAATGAAATGTTCTTCCAGCAGCACAACGATATAAATTGAAGCGAAGCCTGATACAACATCCATGAACGATACCAATACTTGATTAAAATTCTTTGCGGCCACAATTGCTAATATCGTATAAATCAGAGTGCCAACTATTGCATAGTACATTCGAGGAATTCGTTGAAATATTGATGAGATAGCTTGAGCAGACAAAGAGAAAGAATAAATGTTTGGAATAGTACATGCAACTGCTGAGAATGAAAATAAAATGAGAAGAATTTTAGCAAAAACACCCAGAGATGCAAGAGATGCACCTAATAATCCGCCAGCATTATCAACTTGGTATGCATAAGCCCATTGTTCATTTGTATAAGTGCCTGTATAAACGGCTGTGCCGAGAAGTTCTAAGGGAATTATCGCAAAGAAGTTTCCGAAATAAGTGAAAAGAAAAATTTTCATTTGATTTGCATCTTCTGATAAATACGTATTATAATCGGCAGCTAAGACCGACCAACTCGTAGCGGCAGCGGTACATGACGCGCTGAAACTTAACATACCATTGGTATTCCATGTACTTCTCCTGTACATTGTTCTTGTTGCGTTTAAGTACACCTAGAAAACGGAGAAATTCAATTGATAATGTCGATCAATCTCGACCCTACTTCTTGTGAATGTTGAATGTCGTTAACACTAAGGATAGCGACAAAACAATATGCAATAAATACTGGAATCCATGCGTATTTTTCATAAATATGAATCCATTCGTAACCAGCAAATGAAACGATTATAACAATAATGGCTATAAGGAGAATTCCAACAGTTAACGAGATTTCATAATCGAAAACAACACGTAGTACTTGAGCACCAGTTATAACATTCACAGTTGACCATCCTAGAGCCGAGATCACCGATAGAATAGATATGACCGATGCGCCATAGTAACCCCAGCTGTAACGGATGATAACCATCGTCCGCAAACCTGACGGTGGACCAAAACAAGAAATAATTGCAGTAGGGAGAATTGAACAACTGGTGGCAATGAGAATTGTTAAGAATGACTCATAGAGATCCAATTTATAAACAGCTGGTCCAATTGCACCAACAGCAAAGCATGGAATAATAATATTCATTCCGATCTTCAAAGAGAAGCGAAGCATTAAAAACGAGAAATATATCTTCTTATCATACCCAAATGATAGACGTGTTTAGAACCGATGAATCAGTACGTTCTGAAGGTAGAACACGCTGGATGCCACGTTGTTCTGCATGAATGTAATCGAGACTGTTTAGAAATTTGTTTAATCGATTGGAATTCGAATTGAGTGATGACGAAGACGAGTTTTGAATACTTTGATAATCTTTATTTTGTCCAAGTGGATTGATATGCATTTCATCATCATTTGATATCAGAGGTATGCTGGATGATTGATTTTGCAGGGACATATTATCAATGGTTTTTTTGAGATTCAAAATAATGATCGAAGTCGCAACGTGCAAATTGACACAATCACAGCAAACGAAATACAATTACCGAGGCGTAACATGCTACATGTATGAGAAAGTGAGAATGAAACGTGCGTTTTTATATAAACATTTACATGTAAAGAAGAAAAAAAAAGGTGAATGATTGGTTTCTGACTAATGGTTATTTGAATATTTTGAGTATTGCTTATCTATAAAGGACACAATCTAGTCCACAACATCTTTGATATAAACATACATCGAGGCTTGTCGTTTTGCTCTAGTCAAAATGTTGACTTCATCTACGTTTTTAGTTCTCGAAAATAAATATTTGATCAGACTTGTCTCGTATTGAAGGTTGTTCTACGAAATAAAGAGTCATCTAAACATTTTAAAGTATGAAGTGCTGTGTTCTTTTCGGGAAAATCGAATGCATATCTTGATAACCACGAATTTGCCTTAACTGTATAAATAGTCTACAAAAAAGAATAAAATACTCATTCAATTGTAATGGTTTTGCAATTATATCTCATCTATTCGTGAAGATCGTCGACAAACGATTGATTGTGTATGAAAATATTTGCACAAAAGTAAGATAACTCGAACGTTGTCGAGTGTAAGTTGGTTGGCAAACAGTAATAAGATCGGATTTGGCTATAATCTATACTTGCTGGATCTCCCTTATGATACACAGGTGCATGTGAAATGAACGAATTTATGCGTTAAATTTGTAAACTTAATTATACAGAACCACCCGTTGGATCATGTACCAATAAATTATTACCAAATCATGTGGAGCTTGATTGTTTACCGTCAACGCCACAAGTTGTTGATAGCGAGATGGTTGATACAATGGAACATTTACATACATCGATTAGCAAGAAAATTGAAGTTTCTGTTGGGGTTAGGTTTAAAGGCATTGGCTTTTTGTGCGGGTTTTCACGAGAAACTAAGAATATGATTGATAATATTGTTAAAAAACCATCTTGAGTACAAAATAACGACAAAAAAGTACATCGTATCATCATGAATGACGAGAAGATTGCTTTTTTTTTAAACACGGAATGAAGACGATTTCTTAATAGCTGAACTTTATTTTTACTTTATAATAGCATTTTCTTTGATCATCGAAAGAACATATACGATCAAGTTTAGTTCTATTTCTTTTCTAACAGGATTCTCAATTGAGGAATCATTTTTTTACAAAAATCGACTATGCATATTCTTTAACAATGTGTGAGCGTGTTTTCTTCTGCTTCTAGTGGTTATATCTAATCACGTACAGGTGTAGCTGCTTCCCTATGTATCTCTATCTGTTCTCTCTTCTTTAATGAAGAAACATTCATCTAAATTTGTATTTTCTTGAACAGTCAATACATGCTCAACTCATTGTAGTTTCAGGCTTATACGCAATAACGCGAACTTCAACATATGAAAGTGTTGACATTCAGATATTTATTACAAAACACAAGTAAGAACTAGATTATTTTATGTTTTTCTTGTCAACCATGTAGACATAGATAAACAGCTGATTTTATTGAAAGAATCTAGTATCTCTTGCTAATCTCGTATATCTAGTGACAGAAAGTATGTCTAGAGTAGAGTTTACAAATAACGCACTTTGAGCGTGGAAAGATCGTTTTCGATTATCGTCATCTGTAAACTCGGAAAAGCTTACCGTTGAATCGATAACGGTACAGAAAAATATCAGCACTGGTATTTTTTTTTGTCTCACTGACGGTTCACGTTGATTTCTCAGTTAACAATGCAGAAAACTACTTCAAAAGAAGAGATATGTCTTATCTTAGAGACTAAGAAAAGACGCCGAAACGGTGAAGTAAATTCTATGACGTCGTGAAAAACGACTGCTTTGAGTGCACATATCCTTTCGTCCTTATGTTTCTCTCTAGTGTTCACAGTTCTCGTACCAGTTGGGCAGTTTCGGCAAAAAGTCGCGCGTCAATTACACAATCTCAATTTCTTTCTCTCTGTTCCACCAACAACTGATTCCCATCAACTTCACACCCAACGCATCTCGACACGACTATTCATTCTCATCTTTCTTCTCTCACTAACCATTCTCCTTCTCTCGTCACCATCATAAAACCCATCACCGTTCACTGGTCATCTTTCGACACATACTCATCATCTCTCACATGTCCATGCACAACAATATCAATCAAATACGAGCAGCTTCTGCACATCGACTACACATTACATCAAGTATGTCAAAGTGACTTCATCAGTCCGGTTTGGAATCAATACTTGAGTTCGTTTGTTGGAGTTTACCGGGCAGATGATTTTCGTTGGATAGGTGTGGAAGCATTTCAGGCAATGAGAATGTTTTGTGAATTCAGCAAAGAAACACTTTCCACACAGTGTCGCTCAGCTCCTATTCCAACCAGTATACCAGTGAATCTGTCATAATCAAGCAAGTGTTTGAATCTCAATGTCAAGCACTATAATCAATTCAGAACATCAACAACAAACAATTTTCTATTATTCCTTTCGACAATACGTGAAATCATTCGAAGCAATGGTCTTTTGTCTGCGTTACAAACTAATTTTGTTATAGAGATTGCTAACGGTAACGACTCCGTGTGTGCAAGTACGGCTGTCTACTCTGATTGTTCATGTCAAAGCTCTCCAAGATGTACTAAACAGTCGTCCGTTTTCAATTACAATAGTAATCAAAGCCGCTTCGATGTACCAGGTTTTTATACATATCTCTCAGTACATCGTTATGGCTCGATGTCATATCTCTTGATTCATCGGCATCAAACAACTATGCACCAGACACGAACATTCAACAGATCATGAACAATCTGATGATTGAAACATAGATGTATGATCGTTATTATGATGAATGTCGACCGAAAGAATATAATTATGTGACTGAGGTGAAAAACGATGTGATTACTATCGCGACGACGTTGATTGGTGTGGTGGATGTTCTGATAACAGTGCTGAAACTTGTGATACCGCGCCCGAAAGTGAAGAACAAGAGACGTTGTAAAAGCAGCATCAAACCAAACCGAACATTTACAAGTGCGAAATGCTTTACTTTGGATTGGTGCACGTGAAGCATGAAGAACATTTGAATGGAAATATCATCAGACAGATTCTTACTATTGTATTGTTGAATAAACTGCTTTTGTAAACTAGTTTTTTAGAACTAACGTACAAGTTGGGTGTGACGGTGAAGAACTTGGTAGTCTCATCCGCTTATTTTTATTTTAGATAATTTGTCGTACGAAGTTGGTGCGTTTCATCAGCATAACAGATGAAGGGATGAATAGCCTTTTCGTGGGAAACGTTTGAGTAAATTTGAAAGAATATTTTCGTAGATATTCCTGTATAAGGCTTTAATAATAATGTTCAGATTTCTTCAAACAAATATTCTGTTCGATTACAGACCTTAGTTGTATCAATACGAAAATCATAATCTAATGCTATGAAGCGGGAAACTTCTTGATATTCTGTAGTTGGTACGTTGTTCGTAATATTGATGTTAACTGTATTATGTATAATAAATGGCGTCGATCGATTATTTAAGAAATCGAATATGCCTCTGTCTATAGTATGTTCTTTATATGACATTCTTTGTTAAATTTCGAATAAAAACATGACCGATACTATTCTCTTTAAAGTTTAAAGTAACATTTATCGTTCTTCAACGGTTTTTTAATCCTCGCGTATGTGATCATTTGCACAATTTAATCGAGCAAAATCATCACAATTTTGAAAACTATTGATGGATCAGTCATCGAATATTTCACGTTCATTTTCGTTTTTGAATAATCAGATTCAAAGAACAAAATCAACTCCACCAGCAAACTGGAAAGCTTCTTTTCCGATCAAATGTTTGCTCGTTTTCTTTATTCTATTCTCATTTGGCTTAAGCATCATCGTCATCGCCTTAGTTATTACATTCGCATCTTTATACAAACCAACATATCAAATCGGTAATCAATAATCGAATTCTCATTGTTATGTTATTTTTTGCTTTCATTTGAACAGAAACGACAACAATAGGTGCAACAGTGCCGAATGCTGCTTCATGTGGAAAACAAGAGATTCTACCGTACGTACCATTTCAACGTATTTACGGAGGAATTGAAGCTGTACCGAATTCTTGGCCTTGGGTAAAATTTCTTGTTTTTTTTTCTGTGACAAAAAATCTCGTTGTCTTAATATTATAAGGTTGTTTTCTATATCGAAACTCCTCCATGTAGCAGTTCAAATTGTACATCGAGCATCTGCGGTGGAACGTTAATTCATCCTCGATATGTTCTCACCGCCGCGCATTGTATAACTGCAACCAATGGATCATTTATTCGAATAATTGCCGGTTTACACAATACTTCATCAACCCTCGAGAGAAACGTTCGTCAAACTCGCCGTGTGGAAAAAGTCTTCATTCATCCAACATTTGTTCAATTATCGCTACTCGGTGATATTGCAATTCTTCAATTAAATGCTCCCTTCTACCTTAACAGATTTATTCAATTAGCATGTTTATCTGATCAACAACCACTAGGGAACGATACGGTCATTATAGCTGGATGGGGTTCTGCAGAATTCCGAGGAAGATATGCACCTGTGCTTAAACAAGCATTTACCCAAGTGATTGCTGGGTGCAATCAATGGTGGTCAGCGGAAGGCGTTGATGAACGAAGACAAATTTGTGTTGCCAATAATATAACAGGTGTATCAGCATGTAGTGGAGATAGTGGAGGTCCAATCTTATCCAGGGATGCACAAAACCGGTGGATTGTCTCAGGGATTGCGTCATACGTTGAAAGATTTAATTGTAAAACGAATAATAGTAGACCCAATGTTTATACTCGTGTTGCTTATTATCTTCCATGGATTCATCAGATTGCTTATTCGAATAAATCGCTTGATTGATGAATATTCATTCGAGTGCTATCATAAAATATAGTCATATAACGCGAAACCGGTGGAAATATCATGAAAAGTGCGACGCCCAATTATTTGTATCACATACAATGGGCGATAAGGTAAAAACATACTGAAAATAAATCACGATTACTTCTACATTCTGATTGGTCGATAGTCATAGAAAAAAGTCATTGTCAAGACTCCATGATTTCTGTTTTGACTTCCTGGATTTGCATATGTACACGCTACATCACATACACATACAAATAATCAAACAAGCAATGCAATGCACAAATCTTCATCTTCTTATTGCTGTTGTTATTATCAGGTAGAACTATTTATTGAAATTACTTCGGAAATCAGTTTCATTATACTATTAGCATCGCTGGTATATGATCAACAGAATGTATCACATGTAGTAGTGATACTGCGAGTGCGTGTGATCCAGCCTCGACGTCAAAATTGTCGTGCAAAGGAACCGGACGAATCTATGTGATTCCAGATGAATGTATGGACGATGGTGGTGTTGACAGTGCAGGAGATTCGCTCGAAATCTATTGCGTTTGCAATCAAGCTCGTTTTTGCCTTTCGGATGAAGCATGTCCATGGCGAAATGGAACGGCAAATGCAGTCGATAACGGGCGCACGTGTTCTCGCGCTGGTCTCACATCATCCTACATGGCGAATGCTTGGTGCAAGCAATGGAATAATCATACAGCCTATAATTGCTGTTATGATGGCTTTATTGGATTTTAATCATTATTGAACATTGACATCCTAGTAAAACAAGACACTGTACTAATACGTATTAATAAACGAGAGTAATTTTTTATCATGATAAGCAACCATCGGTGTAAATGTTGCTGGATTCTATCATTGCTTGTGCGACATCTTTATACAAGTACGAATCTTAGCTGTACACACATCTTCAATTAGATCGAATAGAAAAGAATATGTTCATTTCTTCTGTCAGTTTTACACGTAAAATTTACATGACCTCGATCCCGATTTGAGTTTATTCAAACTATAGACACAAGTCCATCGATAAATATTTTATTTACACGTATTCAATACGATATAACAGAACACGTGTAGAAATTCGATTAAATATACGAAAGAGAAGAAAGGGCTAATGATATTTCGCGCATTTATTATTTCATAGCTGTCAAAAATAATTGCATATTTTGATTCATCGAAACCTTGTCAATCATTGATAGATCTGTTTTCTTTTCTCCTACATTGAAATCAACGTAAGTCGTCTAACCATATTCGTTAATGAAACAACCGACAATAAGTAGTTCTCCAATGAAATCCTCGTTGTCAAGCGGAACACGTTCATCAACAAGCATGTCGGTTCGATTCCAGTTTGAGGAAGACGACAACGAACATGAAAATAAACGTCTGACAAGAAAACAATCAGCTGAATCATTTGTCATTCATGAAATCCAACCGTGGTCTTCTATGCTTCCTTCTGAACAACAAAAACAGTCGGAAAATGAAACATTTCATCCGTTAGATGAAATTGTTGTTCATCCATCACCTCGTCGTTCTCGATCATTTTTGATTCATCGAAATCGTCGTTTTGATTCTCCTCACGATCGAATTACGCTTCGTTCACTTTTTGGTACTATGTCACAAATCCATTATCTTTTCACTCATAAACAATTCCTTCGCGGTCTTCGATTTCTCAAATTTTTTATCAATTTTATCGATTCAGTTTTCAGAGGAATCGGTCAACTCATGTTCGCGAATAATCCACTATCTGGTTTGGTAAGTTTAGTCACTTTCTGCTTCGTTTCGTCGTAAGAAAGATTGTTTAGATCATCGTTCTAGCGTTAACCATGAATGAAAAATCTTCGGCTTCCTACGCTTTCTTTGGAACGATAATTTCCACGTTAACCGCCCATTTTCTTGGATTGAATTCGCAATCGATCCAAAGCGGCCTGTATGGCCCAAATGGATGTTTAACTGCATTGATTATAAGACATTTTTCACCCGGTCACACTTTTTTTCATCTTATCGGACCAATGGTATTTTTTTGCATTTGTTCAACCATCTTCTTCGTTGCACTTTGTAAAATATTCGTTGTGAGATTCGATATTTCACCATTTACATTTAGTTCTCATCTGTGTTCGTNGTAAACGGAATTGGGTGGTGTATAGGGGAGATGATATGTGAGGGTGAAGGGGGTGGGTGTAATTCCGGAATTGGTAGGAATTCCGCGGAATTCCATGGAATTCCTAGCGATTCCGGAATTGCATGCTTGCTTAAGTAGGACTTGCTATCATCGTCCTGGAACGATTCAATTCCGTTTACGGAATTCCGGAATTCGGTGCGATTCCGGAATCGGTAGGAATTGGTAGGAATTCCACGGAATTCCTAGCGATTCCGGGTATGACTGAATTCCGGAATTCCGTAAACGGAATTCGGTCATGTATAGGGGAGATGATATGTGAGGGTGAAGGGAGTGGGTGTAATTCCGGAATTGGTAGGAATTCCGTGTAATTGTGTGTATGGATTCCGGAATTGCTTCGGGTGAATTCCGGAATCGTGGGAACTGATTCCGTGTGCGGAACTGATTCCCAAATGTGCAACATTGCGGAATAGGATGTATTCTCAAACATAGATGTATGATCGTTACTATGATGAATGTCAACCGAAAGAATGTAATTATGTGACTGAGGTGAAAAACGATGTGATTACTATCGCGACGACGTTGATTGGTGTGGTGGATGTTCTGGTAATAGTTCTGAAACTTGTGATACCGCGCCCGAAAGTGGAGAACAAGAGACGTTGTAAAAGCAGCATCAAACCAAACCGAACATTTACAAGTGCGAAATGCTTTACTTTGGATTGGTTCACGTGAAGCACATTTACGAATGGAAATATCATCGGATAGACTCTCACTATTGTATGGGCTAATAAACTGCTTTTGTAAACTAGTTTTTTAGAACTAACGTACAAGTTGGGCATGACGGTGAAGAACTTGGTAGTCTCATCCGCTTATTTTTATTTTAGATAATTTGTCGTACGAAGTTGGTGCGTTGCATCAGCATAATAGATGAAGGGATGAATCGTCTTTTCGTGGGAAACGTATGAGTAAATTTGGAAGAATATTTTCTTCAAACAAATATTCTTTTTGATTACCGACCTTAGTGGTATCAATACGAAAATCATAATCTAATGCTATGAAGCGGAGAACTTCTTGATATTCTGTAGTTGGTACGTTGCTCGTATGACATTGATGTTAACTGTATTGTGTACAGTGAATGGTGTTGATAGATTATTTACGAAATTGAATACGCCTCTGTCTGTAGTATGTTCTTTATAATGACATTCTTTGTTAAATTTCGAATAAAAACACGACTGATGCTATTCTCTTTAAAGTTTAAAGCGACATTTATCGTTCCTCAACGGTTTTTTAATCCCCGCGTATGTGATCATTTGCACAATTTAATCGAGCAAAATCATCACAATTTCGAAAACTATTGATGGATCAGTCATCGAATATTTCACGTTCATTTTCGTTTTTGAATAATCAGATTCAAAGAACAAAATCAACTCAACCAGCAAACTGGAAAGCTTCTTTTCCGATTAAGTGCTTGCTCGTTTTCTTTATTCTATTCTCATTTGGCTTAAGCATCATCGTCATCGCCTTAGTTATTACATTCGCATCTTTATACAAATCAACATATCAAATCGGTATTCAATAATCGAATTCTCGTTGCCATCTTATTTGTTTTATTTCATTTGAACAGAAACAACAACAATAGATGCAACAATGCCGAATGCTGTTTCATGTGGAAAACAAGAGATTCTACCGTACGTACCATTCCAACGTATTTACGGAGGAATGGAAGCTATACCGAATTCTTGGCCCTGGGTAAAGTATCTGCTGAATTTTTCTTTCCTGTAATTAAAATCTCGTTCTGTCAATATTATAAGGTTGTTTTCTATATCGAAACTCCTCCATGTAACAATTCAAATTGTACATCGAGCATCTGTGGTGGAACATTAATTCATCCTCGATATGTTCTCACCGCCGCGCATTGTATAACTGCAACCAATGGATCATTTATTCGAATAATTGCCGGTTTACACAATACTTCATCAACGCTCGAGAGAAACGTTCGTCAAACTCGCCGTGTGGAAAAAGTCTTCATTCATCCAACATTTGTTCAATTATCACCACTCGGTGATATTGCAATTCTTCAATTAAATACTCCCTTCTACCTTAATAGATTTATTCAATTAGCATGTTTATCTGATCAACAACCACTAGCGAACGATACGGTCATTATAGCTGGATGGGGTTCTGCAGAATTCCGAGGAAGATATGCACCTGTGCTTAAACAAGCATCTACCCAAGTGATTGCTGGGTGCAATCAATGGTGGTCAACGGAAGGCGTCGATGAACGAAGACAGATTTGTGTTGGTAATAATATAACAGGTGTATCAGCGTGTAGTGGAGATAGTGGAGGCCCACTTTTATCCCAAGATGCACAAAATCGATGGATGGTCTCAGGAATTGCATCGTACGTTGAAAGATTTAACTGTAAAACGAATAATAGCAGACCGAATGTTTATACTCGTGTTGCTTATTATCTTCCATGGATTCATCAGATTGTTTATTCGAATAAATTGCTTGATTGATGGATATTCATTCGAGTGCTATCATAAAATATAGTCATGTAACGCGAAACAGGTAGAAATATCATGAAGCCAGCGACGCCTCTTTTTTTTGTATCACATACAATAGGCGGTAAGGTAAAAACATACTGAAGATAAATCATGATTACTTATATATTCTAACTGGTCAATAGTCATAAAAAATGAAGTAATTGTCAATAGCCCATGATTTCTGTTTCGACTTCCTGAATTTGCATATGTATATAAACACTCAGCTTATACACGCTACGTCACATACACATACAAATAATCAAACAAGCAATGCAATACACAAATCCTCGTCTTCTTATTGCTGTTGTTATTATCAGGTAGAACTATTTATTGAAATTACTTCGGAAATCAGTTTCATTGTACTATTAGCATCGCCAGTATATGGTCCACAGAATGTGTCACATGCCGTAATGATACTGCGAGTGCGTGTGATCCAGCCTCGACGTCAAAATTGTCGTGCAAAGGGACCGGACGAATCTATGTGATTCCGGATGAATGTATGGACGATGGTGGTGTTGACAGTGTAGGAGATTCGCTCGAAATCTATTGCGTTTGCAATCGAGCTCGTTTTTGCCTTTCGGGTGAAGCATGTCCATGGCGAAATGGAACGGCCAATGAAGTCGATAACGGGCGCACGTGTTCTCGTGCTGGTCTCACATCATCCTACATGGCGAATGCTTGGTGCAAGCAATGGAAAAATCATACAACCTATAATTGCTGTTACGATGGCTTTATTGGATTTTAATCATTATTAAACATTGAAATCCTAGTAAAACAAGACACTACTAATACGTATTAATAAATGAGAGTAATTTTTATCGTGATAAGCATAATCATCAGTGTAAATATTGCTGGATTCTCTCATTGCTTGTGCGACATCTTTATACAAGTACGCGAATCTTAGCTGTACACACATCTTCAATTAGACCAAGTAGAAAAGAATATGTTCTGTCAGCTTTACGTGTAAAATTTACATGACCTCGATACCGATTTGAGTTTATTCAAACCTTAGAAACAAGTCCATCGATAGATATTTTATTTACACTTATTCAATACGATATAGAACAGAACACGTGTAGAAATTCGATTAAATATGCGAAAGAGAAGAAAGGGCTAATGATATTTCGCGCATTTATTATTTCATAGCTGTCAAAAATAATTGCATATTTTCATTCATTGAAACCTTGTCAATCATTGATAGATCTGTTTTCTTTTCTCCTACATTGAAATCAACGTAAGTCGTCTAACCATATCTGTTAATGAAGCAATCGACAATAAGTAGTTCTCCAATGAAATCCTCGTTATCAAGCGGAACACGTTCATCAACCAGTATGTCGGTTCGATTCCAGTTCGAGGAAGACGACAACGAACACGAAAATAAACGTCTGACAAGAAAACAATCAGCTGAATCATTTGTCATTCATGAAATCCAACCGTGGTCTTCTATGCTTCCTTCTGAACAACAAAAACATTTGGAAAATGAAACATTTCATTCGTTAGAAGAAGTTGTTGTTCATCCATCACCTCATCGCTCTCGATCATTGTTGATTCATCGAAATCGACGTTTTGATTCTCCTCACGATCGAATTACGCTTCGTTCACTTTTTGGTACTATGTCACAAATCCATTACCTTTTCACTCATAAACAATTCCTTCACGGCCTTCGATTTCTCAAATTTTTCATCAATTTTATCGATTCAGTTTTCAGAGGAATCGGTCAACTCATGTTCGCGAATAATCCTCTATCTGGTTTAGTAAGTTTAGTCATTTTCTGCTTCGTTTCGTCGTAAGAAAGATTGTTTAGGTCATCGTTCTAGCGTTGACCATGAATGAAAAATCTTCGGCTTCCTACGCTTTATTTGGAGCGATAATTTCCACGTTAACCGCCCATTTTCTTGGATTGAATTCGCAATCGATCCAAAGCGGCCTGTATGGTTCAAATGGATGTCTAACTGCATTGATTCTAAGACATTTTTCACCCGGTCACACTTTTTTTCAACTTATCGGACCAATGGTATTTTTTTGCATTTGTTCAACCATCTTCTTCGTTGCACTTTGTAAAATATTCGTTGTGAGATTCGATATTTCACCATTTACATTTAGTTCTCATCTGTGTTCGTTCCTCTGGCTAATTTCCGCAACCAAATTGCATTCCTCTCCTATCGAACTTGATTTGCTCATATCAAATCTCACCGAAATCTCCAATGGCACAAATACAACTTCATTTTGGCCATTAACGATCAGTTTCATCGACGGAATCTTCTCGAGCATAAGTCAAGTTTATCTAATTAATAATGCTCTAACCGGTCTGATTATTCTGTTGGGTGTATCGATTTGTTCGTTAAGATTAACAATCCTCGCTTTAATCGGTACAATCGTGGGTCAAATAACCTCGATTTATTTATTCCAAGTGTCACTGGCTGAGATTCGTCAAGGTCTGTGGGGTCTGAACTCTGCATTGACATTTCAAATACTAGGAGGAATGTTCTTTGTCTTACATGGACCTCACATATGGCTTTACATGATATTTGGATCAATAATGACTGTTTTTGTGCAAGTTGGTTTGATTAAATACTTTCCTGTATTTGGAAAACTGCCACTGATGTTACCGGCGATAATTATCTGTTGGTTTTTGTGTTTATTAGGTGGATCGAGTAAATATCTGATCGGAATCAGACTTCGATCGATAAGCATTCCGGAAGATCACCTACGACGATTTCGTTTGTCGAATTTGGTGAAAATGCATTTTCAGTTTTTGGATGACCTATCGATAATTCTTCAAAAAGTTGGAGGAAATCAAAACATTCCCGGCGAAGATTTATCGACCATCGAAAATGAATTCGTTCCGATACTTCTATGTTCTTACACTCATCAAAATGATTGGTTCAATCTGAAATCTTTACTGAACGAAGGTGCGGATGTCAACGCAACCGACTACGATCTTCGAAGTTCACTGCATCTAGCTGCGTGTGATGGAAACATGAAACTATGTCGAATGTTAATTGAAAAATTTCATGCGGATACGAATCTGATCGACGATTTCGATGGAACGCCATTGTACGATGCTTTTTGTCACGGACATTTCCACCTCATACCTTATCTTTACATAAAAGGCGCCCGAATGCCTATATCGAAGATGAAAGAGCTGGTATTTTTCCTCTGTGCTTTTTCGTTCGAAGGAAATCTCGAAGCGGTACAATATTTGATCGCTTGCGGAGTTAATCCAAATCTAATCGATCATAATGGACGAACGGCATTGCATTTAGCCGTTTGTGGACATCATTATTTAATTGTCAAATACTTAGTTGAAGAAGGGAATGCATCGACATCAATTGTCGATCATTACGGTCATACGCCGTTAGACGATGCGGTGCAATTGTCGGATAATCAAATTACATTTTATCTTCAACATTGGCGAGCTGGTTTAGTGAAAAATACAAAAAATATTTTCGTCGAGGATGATGAACTTGATGACATTAATATCGACGATGATTTTGGAGTGAAGACGGAAGCGGTCGAAAGGAAATCGAGGAAAACTACAGAAGAATGTTTATTACCAGCTTTGTTTTGCACAGCTGCGGGTGAAGGAAATGTGAAACAAATGATAAATATCCTCAAACAATTTCCGCAATTTCGTGCAGATAGCGTCGATTATGATTTTCGCTCTGCAGCACATATCGCTGCTGCTGAAGGTCAACTATCGAGTATTCAGTTCTTATGTAAACATTCCTTAGTGAAAAAGCAAGATTTACATTGGATTAATCGAGAAGATCGTTGGGGATTTACACCGATCGAAGAAGCTTATCGTTACGGACATAATCAAGTCGCCGAATATCTAAAAGAATATCAAAGCAAAGAATCGAAGTTACCGTTGTCAACAACAACGACGGGAATATCTTCGGATTCGCCGTCGAAATCCACCAGAACTTTTGTTGATTCGGTAAAAAAATGGAAAAAAGTTTTCCGTTTCGCAACATTAGTTTTAAACAACGAAGCCGAATTAATCAAAAGTCTTCTCATGAGCGGAGTCTTGTCAGCATACGACACGTATGCAGATTACGACGGACGAACTCCAATGCATTGGGCGGCATTGAATGGTTACGTAAACGTTGTTAAAGTCTTACAGCATTGTGGTGATGACGGCAGAACATGCAAGGATCGATGGGGAAATTCAGCTTTAGACGAAGCTAAACGGAGGAAATTTATGCATATTGTTCATATTCTACTTGATGACATTGTTTAATTTTTGTTTCCTAACACAATGTACATCGGATCAATAAATTCTTTATCTGTAGTTGGTAGGAATTCTCCATCGAAAAAGGAGTAGGCTTTGATTGTTTTCGGATCGAAGTGAATGTTTGTTTGAAGGAAATAATTTGCAACCCATTCGACGCGTTGAGGTTCGTTCATAGAAAGCCATCTTCGGATAACTTTCGTTGGAAAACAACGATTAGAGAACGAAGTTATGAATAGACCATTCGGCTTTAGAATTCTTCCGATTTCGTGAAATATTTCGATTGGATGAATGAGATAATCAATCGAAACAGAGCAGATCACCGCATCGAATGTATTCGAAGAAAATTTCGATAACGAAGGATTCGAATTTAAATCTTGTACTGTGTAACCTTCGTTCAAAGATTGATTTTCTCGTAATTCTAACTCATTCATTCCAAGACCATGAACTCGACCTTGAATAAAAACATCAAATTACGATCAACGAACTTCGATGAAATTTACCAACGAAATTTTCCGGTAAATGCGAAGTCCACGATGAACATAAATCCAAAGTGAACGTTTCAGGTGATTGTTTGATTGTATAAGTGTAGAACTGAGAGAGAACGGCTCGAGCTCGATCGTCTATATGATGGACGAAACGCGGTGTGGAATAAAACTCTGAGTCATTCGTTTCATCTTCACGTTTTAGATCAGATGATGGATTTATTAAGAAAGATTTCAAAGATGACGATAAAAGATTCTTTAAGCCAGCAAAATCGAGTTTCGATATTCGATTCATTTCCAAATGCACTGATAGAAATGCTCAGAAACGAAGACAGAGCATCAACGAATGATAAAATTACAGTAAAGATGTCAGCTTATTTCATACGTAGAAGATTTAACACCCACAAAAGACGTTTATGTTTTTAGTATTTATTTTATTATGAAAGGTGATTTACGTATAAGAGCCGAGAAAAAGCCTACTCAAAAATCGTTCCGGATGATCGAATATTTTCATTATATTGTGCAACGATAATATTCTGACTAATATAAATGCGTATGCGTTCTTCCTCATTTCGAACACTAAAATCATGCGCGAAATCGTACATATACAAGCGGGACAATGTGGGAATCAAATCGGAGCGAAAGTATGACGGAGTCCATCAAAGAGAGAAAAGATGCATCGTTTGTTTCTAGTTTTGGGAGATTATCTCCGATGAACATGGAATTGATACAACAGGAACATATCACGGAACTTCGGACCTTCAATCAGAACGTCTGAATGTTTATTATGATGAAATCAATAAACAAGAAGGAAAATATGTTCCACGTGCTGTTCTTGTTGATCTTGAACCAGGGACGATGGATTCCGTACGAAGCGGAAAGTATGGATCACTTTTTCGTCCGGATAACTTTGTTTTCGGTAATTAATTGCGATAAATTTTATGAGTATATTTAAAAAAAATGAATTTAAGGTCAATCCGGGGCGGGAAATAACTGGGCGACAGGGCACTATACTGAAGGTGCTGAGTTAGTAGATTCCGTATTGGATAGAATCCGTAAAGAAGCGGAAACATGCGATTGTCTTCAAGGTTTTCAACTAACTCATTCACTTGGCGGTGGAACTGGATCAGGTCTAGGAACACTACTCATCTCAAAAGTTCGTGAAGAATATCCTGATCGTAAGTTCATCTTCTCGTCAAGTTCTCTCATCAAGAGTTTCTTCTCGAAAGGTATCATGATGACATTCAGTGTGGTTCCATCTCCATTAGTATCGGACACAGTTGTCGAACCGTACAACGCGACGTTTTCCCTCCATCAGTTGGTGGAAAATACCGATGAAACGTACTGTATTGACAATGAAGCGTTGTATAACATTTGCTTTCGAACATTGAAATTGCCAACGCCGACTTATCCTGATCTGAACCATTTAGTTTCATTGACTATGTCCGGTGTGACAACATGTCTTCGCTTTCCCGGTCAGTTGAATGCCGATTTACGGAAATTAGCAGTAAATATGGTTCCATTTCCTCGGTTACACTTTTTCATTCCCGGTTTTGCTCCATTAACATCTCGGTCATCGGAAGGTTATCGTGCTTCGACTGTTATGGAATTAACTCAACAGATGTTCGATGTGAACAACATAATGGCAGCGTGTGACCCTCGACATGGAAGATACTTAACCGTCGCTGCCATCTTCCGTGGTCAAATGTCCATGAAAGAAGTCGAGCAACAAGTTTTAAACATTCAAAACAAAAATTCATCAAATTTTGTCGAATGGATTCCGAATAATGTCAAAACCGCTGTTTGTGACATCCCACCTCGAGGTTTGAAAATGTCTGCGACCTTCATCGGTAAGTTTTACGTCTATAAACCAAAATATTCTCATGTGGTTTACGTTTTAGGAAATAACACCGCGATCCAAGAGTTATTCAAACGCATTGCTGAACAATTCAAGGCAATGTTTGCGCGAAAGGCCTTCGTGCATTGGTATCTTCGAGAAGGAATGGACGAACTGGTTTGTGTTGAATGTTGATCAAAAGTCAAATGTGGACACTTTGATCTGTTTGTAGGAGTTTACTGAAGCGGAATCGGATATGCATGATCTGATCAGCGAATATCAACAATATCAAGACGCAGCAGTTGAAGGTAAACTGAAATTTGCATATTTCGTGAGTTATATTTGAACTTTTTTTAGATGATGCGGAACAAGAGGCTTAAAGTGAAATGCTTTTTCTACTTGAATTCTAACGACACTTTTTCTTTGTTGTGCTGATTGGTACATTGATAATAAAATGAATAATCGTATTAATTGCCGAAGAAACAGTTTTGATTTAAGAAGATTTCTCCATGAAAGATATTTCTAGTTTTGGAAATCGACTTCCAATGAAAATGATCTTATTTTTTATCATGAATTCAACGGAAATTGTACACCACACGCTGCTCACCCTCATGAATAACAGCTTGTCCGGATCATCAGGATCTGGTGATTACGATGTAATTCCGTACAATGCCACACTCTCGATGCATAGCGTGTTGTTTTGATCATATTGTTTTAGACGACATTTGTTATCGAACATCAATATCGGATTTTACCGCTTGATTTCGATTTTCAGATAAAAAGAGATAACTTTCCGTTATAGACTCGTCCGACATTCTCTACTCGACCTAGGCCAGCTAAATGGTGACTTAAGTAAATTTATCGCAAGTATGAGCCCGTATTCGAACGTGCATTATTTCCTTCCAACACTTGTCTCACCATTCGATGTATCAAACCTGATCAGAGAAATGTTTGTTAGAAAGAATCAACTGATAATATGTGGTTCTCAGCATAGACGATGTCTAGCTGTCACATCGGTCATTCGTGGATTGATTCCATCAAAGCAGATGATCGATGAGGAGATCATTCATTCATTAAGCAATCATCGATGGGTTTCAAAAAGAAATCTTTATTCAATTCCGCTAAATGAACGTTTCATCGGAAAGGTTTTGTACATCACTATTGGCAAGAAGGACTGGATGAATTCTCGTCATGAAGAAGTTGATTTTCTCTCTTAGAATTTTATTCAGGATGGACTCACTTTGACTAATCTTCTCGAAAAATACGACGATATTGTGTGACACGTGGACCTTCGATAAAGAAAAGCAAAACGTTCTTTTTTCTGTTCTCTTGTGCTGATCATCAAGTGAAAATATATTTAGATTCATTTATCTTTTACTATTTGTTTCTATCGCCATGTCGTCACCGACACAGAAAGCCGATTCGTCCTTAAACAACCTTCCCGAGAAAAATAACAACGCTCCGTCTGGCACTATTGGAACTGCAGGTGGTTCAACAAATCTTATTGGTACTGGCAAAAGTACGGATGCATCGACATCATTGGATACTGTCAACAACGATACGCAAGAAAAAGCGCCCATTGATAAACACGGTGATTCGTGGGGAGGTGGAATTCCCCATGTTAATAAACAGTGCATATAGAAAAAAAAGCAGATCTTTTTAATAGTAATCAAGCTTTATTGATTTAAAAATAAACATCTATTCATTTTTAATCAAAAAAGAACTGTATTGCATGAATATCAATAGAAAAATGTTTTTTATGTGTTTAATTATTCGAACCAGCACTATGTTCAGATTTGTCACCATGATCGGGATTGTCTGTAGGGTGTGTTGTTGTTGTTCCACCTCCTGATGGTGCTCCATGAGTGCCGGTAATGTTAGGAGCACCAGCACCACCTGATCCACCGTGTTATGCAGTACCAGCTTTGCCGGTTGTGTCACCGTATGTTGTTCCATCTGCGGCAGTGTCTTTGTTGGATGATTCCGACGACATGTTGTTGGTTTGTAAAGTAAAAAAGTGAATGTTTAAAGAAAAGAAACGAGAGAATGCGATATTAACTTTCTTCGCTGTTCACGTTATTTCACTCGTGACTTAGAAGAATAGTGCACTGATAGAGGAGCTGTTAATAGGAGAGATTTCTTTTCTCTTTTCTGCTAGTAATCAGGTCATTGAGTTCAAAAAGGCTCCTCGCCGTGGAGTTACATGCAACGAAGAAGAAATGACCTTGAATCGGTCGATTCTCTCTATAACTGAATGTGAGAAGAGAACTAATAGCTGACTCAGATTTTTCGTTTGAAAATTGCACAATCATATCCACAAAGATAAATGTCAGTTGTCAAATGAAAAATCTACGCCACACCTAATTTAGTAAACATTATAAAACGTTTTTCATAGGCAATTAGTATCCTAATTAAAAATACAAATATTGTATCATGATGCGTATTCTTTCTCATGGTCTCGTGGTTTATCTCACATTCTCCGCTATGATCGATATTCATGAAGATAAAACAAAGAATTTGTTAGAAAACATGAGACTAAATTGAGAAGGAAATTTTTATTTAAGAAAATGCAACACTACTAATAAAAATCAAAAATAAAATGTCTTTATTGGCTCTATCTGTATTTTCTAATTTTCATATAGATGTGGACATAAAGACCAATAAAAGCTAGACAAAGAAGAAAAGCAACAAGACCAAAAGCAAGTTGTGCTCCGTTGAGTCCAGCAACACTTTTAAGATCAGTGAAAATACTATCAAAGGCACCCACTGATCTTAAATCAGCAACTCTTGCAGCAACGATCGAAAAATCAATGATAGCAAAAATAGTCGCAGCAACAGTTGCACAAAACGCTATCAACGCCCATAAACGAACAGATTTCATGTATGCTAAACGAAACTCGTCTTATTCAGTCGATATATTAAGTGACAACCTACCGATCATAAGAATGAGGACACCAGCTGCCATGATGAATAGTCCTGCCCAAATTCCAACGGCACATCCATAGAGACTAGGTGTGATTCCGATTTTACCGAGAAGACCTGAAAAAGATTTATTCGTCTAAAAAAATGTGTTCTAAAAACTCACCAAGAGATGCAATTTCGAGAACGAAAAGGAGTAGACCAGATAATACAATTAAAGCACCGATAATTGTAGAGAGAAGAGATGGCCAAAGGGCTTTCCATTTGTAATCAATTGGTGTCAATCCTCGTCCATAACCGATTGGATGGCGACCACCGCGTTGTACAGAATGAGCTAGCATTTCGAATGTTTTGAAAAAATATATTTATCTTTGCTTATATATATATATTGCATAGCTAAACGACGTTCTTATTTTAAACTTAATTATTACGCCGTCAAGGTTGTTTGTCTGAAAAACAAAAATATTCATTAGATTGAATAGTCTTTTTTCAATGTGTCTATAGTACTTTTTTAAATACTGAAAACATATAGTAAACATTGCTCTCTACTCTTATAATTAACATAATTGCATCGGTTACACTGGTGCTTATCACTTCCTTTCTATCGATTTTGGATCCTCTCAGGTAAATATATCGAAAAGCGAAAAATTTGCCTCTCCTTCTTTCCTTCGCAGTGTTTCATTGCCAAAACTACTAAAATATTTTTTCATAATTCCATGAAGTTTTGGCATTTAGAAGCGTACTAACAAGAAATATATAGTTGGTGTTGAATTAATCATATTTTGACTCTGTATCGTCGTTATTATTTCTCAAAAGTATTTTAGGAATTTCTTTCCGGGAAATCGTCTTTTTTTTGTTCGAACTTTGGAGTTGTCCTAAGTCCGATTCACATTGCTCATCAGATAACGAAGTATTCGATTTATTCAATATAAAGACATTTCGACATTTACGCACGAGGCATATCCCTCTGGAAATATAATTACTAAAATATTAAAAACGTCAATGATAATCAAATTGCATATCTTTTCTAACACTCCCATCAATGACACTCGTCAGCGAAAAACTCTTTTAAATATCCAAAGAGTCACATATAGTCCATTTAGTAATGATCGTCTTTTTTTCTTCATTTGACTCGTTTTAGCCAGCCATGTGCATGATGTGTATAATAAAAGGCTTTTGCTGACCGATCCACTTCAAATCGGTATTTCAAACTTTGAGCACTTGTGTTTTGATAGTCCAAGAATTTTCTTACACCAGCTAGTGGACCTCTAGAGGGAATCTTCATTCGATCTAATTTCGTGTCTTGTACTATCATGTACGAATTAACACTAACGAATTCAGCATAGTTTATTATAAATCTTCATAAACTGAATCGCAGTCATGAGCAGCATCGTGACTTATAAACACAGTTCTTGCGTTTGCCACGTACTTTTTAACTTCCGCTAATACACTAACATCATTTGTAGATCTTTGAATGAAATGAAAATATGTTTTCCATAGTTTATTATCGGTTGCATTGACACAATCTTTACACAACGTTCTTCTATCGGAAACCCAATCCATTGTGAACGACTTGCGATCAATCGTCAGAACGATCCCAGCCTCACTATGGAATGACATGATCGATGCAAAGAATACTGCTGAACCACCAAAATTCGTCCCTAAGTCAATGATCAGATCGGGCTTGATTCCCCAGATTAATTGTTGAAACACCATTGCATCATTTGGAGTTGACTGATATTGTACGCCTAACCAGGATGAAGCGGTAAACAAATAATCGTTTTCAAACAAAACGTCATAACCATACAATATATCATCGACATTAATAAAAGTATCCGTCGTTGAGGTCTATAACACGAGCATTCTGGACGAAGATTGCATTTGGATTTGCAGCTATACGTCGATCTGCCCGTAAGCTAACGAATTCTGAATGTGAACATTTTTGTAAAAGTAGTTTATCGACGTTGCAACCCTCCGATGTGGTTGCTTCAAGAAAATGTCGATCTCTCTTTGTTTCATTAACAGGAGTGAGACAAGTCAGTTTTTGAATACCAATTATCTTCGGGTGGTAAAAAATGTACAACAGGGAAATGACAATTAACAGACCAGCAAAGAATGCATATCTTAACGACCAACCGTTATGTGTGCCCATGAATAATGTTGATCAATTTGTCCTTTATTCGATAGATCTGAAAAGATCAAATATATTCAACTTTTTGACATTCAAATGATGAAGAAATTTTCTAACTCAAGAACTGCCGCAAAATAGAACCTAACGAGATGAGTTTTCACCGGGTTACCAAACTGTGACAACCTTTTCTTCTGCTCTAACTCGTTTTGAGTGAACTTATTCTCATTACAACTATGCACCTACATCGTCAAAAGAATGATTGCAAATATATGGATGTTAGTAATGTCAATAAAAGTTACAATCGCGACGACCGACGCATGAATATCCAAGAAAAACAATCGAAATTTACTCTGTCGACGTTTTCTTTTTGGATCAAAATCGCAGAAAAAGAAAAGCAATGCATTAACATTGGAATATGCTGGTTCTCGGCCAGTTTAAAACTCATGCAATTGTTTTAAGCTGTCTGTCTCGTAAGCATTTTAGTCCAAAATGACAGTTTAGTTGATGTCCTTCTAATGTATCATAAGATCGTATTTCTTTGCAACCAAATGGACATCTCGTATTCGTTCGAAGCCATTTCGAAATACAACTTTCACAAAAAAGATTTTGACACGTTTCACAAGAATGCGGCCGCCATAATAATCTACAGAAAATATCGGACAGAACAATTCTTTGGGCACATTTTCATCATTGCAAATGCGTTCTTGATCAATTTGTTCCATACGTATATTTGTAACTGCTTCAGTATTGTTAACATTCGTCATATTATCTCACGAAATACTTTGAAAAGATAAATTCTTCCCTTTAAATATACAAAAGTTAAACGACTCATATTTACTCTGTAAATAAGCCCACGTGCAATCTATTATCTTTTCGATATTCGTCTATGGTTACTCATTTTTCTTGAAAAATCTGTTTTTCATAAATAAATATTAGGTTACTCAATAGGATATTATACACCTAATTAGAGCAGGAACAGATCATCATACTGAATAATACATGAATCACTGTAAATTAGGAAAGAGAAAACAAGGAAGTTGAATTGAAGTTATTCCACGGTATGAATCATTCTCTTACGAAAAACATACTCGGAATGTTAGAAAACATTTGTTTTATTTAATCGGTAACAACTTCGTTTCGATCAATCGTATCCGAGTGTATTCAGCATTTCGAGGAAAATTCTAAAGATACAAAACAAGCACACGCGAAGAATTGTTTAGAAGTTGTCAACATGAACTTAGTTCACTAGAAATAAGTCTCAAGTCGGATTTGAAGAGTTCAATGCTGATAAAACCATTTGATTGTCAGCAGTAACTCTTGCAGGAGCAATCATATTGTACTAACAAAATTTCATAAATAACTCTTGGAGTATTTTTCGCACTTCTCACTCGAAATATATAAATAAAAATACAACGTTCCAACGAAATTCATATGGAAAACGAAGCGAAGGATCTGTAAAAAAAGATTTTCAACTGTCTTGTGAAGACTTGACTTTTGTGTTGTGCTTGTGGCATGGAGATAAGCGGATTCCAATGCAAATGGAAATCCTGATGCTGCGAGGAGAATTCGTTGAACAATCAACATTCGACGAATTTGTCGTTCGAACCGATCTTGTTGACAACTGTTCAGTGTAAGTTGACGAATGTTTCGAATCATTCCTTGCAGAACAATGATGATCAGAGTCACTGGAATCACAGTGAAGAACAAGGGTGTTACGACATAAATCTTGAGCAATCGAGCATAATAATTATTCATTGTGCACGAATTATTGGAAAGTTCAGAAAATTAGCCACAAAAGGATCGTTTCACAAATTGCTAGACGAACAGTTTTCATATTATGGAAACGGTTCTTCAGAGCAGCATAAAACTATTCCAAATCCATTCGCAAGAACAATCAGACGATGAATTGTTGTGATGATTGGATTTTGCCAAAATGCTCGGCGTCTGGCAAAAACTAAAGCTGTTAAGATTGATCCGATGAGTCCAAAGATGATCATTGGGATTGCGAAAACATAGTTCAGCCAATGAGTGGCCTTAATAGTTGTTTGCACATCGACGGTAGATGACATTTGTAAGATGTGTGATGTTATGTTTTCGTTGCAAAAAAGAAGAAACGAGTGAAAGGATTAGAAGATTAATCATTCAGAAAAATAATTTTTGTGACGTGTTGCTCTTGTTCTATCATTTCTCGATGGCTTTAGAAGCGTTCGTGAAGAGTTAAAAGCCCTCGAATAGTCTCTAGAATTAATCTTGTTTCTAAATAGTTACGTTTCGGGAGTTTCCTTTAGTGTTTCAATTTGATGCACTACGAGAACAGATCTATTGATGAATGAGTAAGTACCGTAAGACTAAACGAATTCTTTCACAGTGAAAATACGGAACACAATCCTTTATAAATATCTTCAGAATGTAAGTATTGAAAAAGTATCCATATCTTATTTGTTTTCCAATTTGTTCAATCAAAATATGATTATCAATAGATCAAGATTAGTGCTTTTTCAAAATCAAATTATCATTAATTCGTCTCATTGTGTAGTTCTCTAATAGATGTTTAGTATCGATCAATGTTCGTAATTCGTTCAGTAGTTGTTCGTCATTACTGGGAATATTGACACATAAATAAGAGAGAAGAGGAACATACACGTCGACCTCCTGTAGAATCAATTGAACGAGCTTTTTCACATTCTTCCGGTCGGAGAGATTTACTTGAAAATATTCCATAGACGGACAAAGCGAAAGAAGAAATGTCACATTGTCCATCCTAGTCATCTGCGTGAGTTTGACTTTTGTTATTTTATTTTCGACTGACATCGGCGGAAGAACACTGGTTTCGATAGACCATATTGATAAGATATGCAATGAGTTGAGATGCGGTAACAATTGGATAATTTGAGTGAGTATTTGCGAAGAAATCTCGTGACAATTGATCGTTAAATGAGTAAATTTAACTGAATTAAAGATGCATTCACAGTCACGCAAGAACGATTGGTTCCGTTCAATACTGGAAAGAAAACGATCCATCGTGAGTTCACAGGTTGGACTACTTTGTCTTTGATCGACATATTCGTCTGACTTTGGATACTTCACAATGGTCTCTCCAAAATCAAAGCATGTTTTTCTATTTAAAAAAAACCACATAAACAATCAGAATTGATTGAAAATAATTTGTAAGAGTTTACTTTGTTGAACAAACAGAGAAATAAATCACAACATAGTTAATTACAAAATCTAACATCCATCGTTTATTTATCCAGAACGGTGAAATGAATCGATGTATAACTTCACCCAGATTTCGATCTTTAAGCACTCTTGAATTGCTTCCAAAGCAATTGTATGTGAATCTTTTTAGATGTGGTAGAAAGTCCGTTATCAACATTTCCCATCGATTAGCGTTAAGATAAGTCAGGTCAAAATCTCGTCGTACACATAATTCTTCTAGTTGCGAAGATATTTTCTTGATAAGCATTTCGAAATCATCAAAATCTATATAACATCGATCAATGCGTAGATTTTTCAAATATAATAATGTTGGAATCTGTTCACTATCAACTTTTCTATCCGCCTTCTGTAAATCAGTACAAATCAGACGACGTAATTGTGGTGTATGATGAAGTAAAGATATCAATCCATCAAATTTACAAGTATGTTCAATAAACATATATTCAATCTTGCTGCATTGTTCATTCATAATAACAGGTAGACAGATGTTGATCGAATTATCATCGTTTAAGTCGAAATCCACTTCGAATGACATTTTAATGTATTTCAAGACCGGAAGAGAAAATATCATTCGATAAACATCACTGACATCTTCGAATAATAACACAGCGCGGTCAACCGTTAATGACAAAAGATTCGATAAAGATTTTAAGTCGGAATGAAGAAGTTCACCGATAAGAATACGATGTAAAACAATGGATTGAAGAGCACCAAATGAAGAATTACGAGTACAATAGCTAAAAAAGTCATTAATTATATCACTACCTGTCAGATCTAGTGACAGAAGACGATGTTGGTTTGGAATGATAATCGTTTTGTAACATTCTTCAACATTTGATACTGTTTCCGAAGAAAGTTGAATTTTGAGTAGAACTGAAGATGTAAGAAGTTGTCGAAAGCGAGAGTTCAAATTGTGGAATGAATGATGAATGTCACAACCTTCCAAATAATCGAAAATTTCTAAGAAAATTTCATTAGAGAAATCTTCAAGATGTGTAATCGAACGCGTTCTTGCAATAGAAACAGAAAAACAACGATACAAGGAGGAAATCATGTGATTCATTACTTACGTATGTGTATTCAATGTAACTATATCGATAGAGATATACACAAGAGCTATTAGTAAATGTTATTTACACTTCGAAGGGGACTTACGTGGTAACTTTTCATTTTTCTCATTACGAATCTGTATTTTCAGCAATCGTCTGATTCTATTCATAATGAGCGAGAATAGAAAATGACAAAAAGAACATGGAGTATTTTATATTGAATCTACGAGTGATATGTTATTCTATTACTCATGGCGAATAACATCATAGATAAGAATATTTGTCTTCTCATGTTGTGTTTAATAAATGATTCACGGCAAACTTGAAAATAACATTTGGATGATATCTAACAACTGTTTTATATTCATCTGATACTTTTTATTAAGTCTTTCACAAATCAGCTCAGTATATGATATACCACTCTTCGGCAAGTTCCAATCGCGTCATGAAAGCTCTTTATTCATGCAATAGTATTGAATGACAACATGATGTGACTGACGCTTTGCTTACTTTCGAGTGAGTCGCAATAAACGCAATGTAAACAAGAGAAAAGCATATGATCATAGTCTCGGGTGAGTATTCTTCCGTTGGATACATTTGGCTTCGCTTTGTACACGGGTTCTGGAGAGAGCTTCAATGACTACACTCATATACATTTAAAAATTCAAAATAACTTTTAGTACTAAGTTAGTTCATGAAACAATCAACATTTCAGCTGCAATTGAAGTAAAAACGGATCCATCTCATGCTATTATGCGACGATTGTTGGACTTCCTTGTAATATTTTCTTTCTTTCACCAGTGATTAATTCTCTGTAAGACAAATTTTGATATTCTTGTGCTACCATTTCATCTTATTGGACATTTTCGAACGCGCTACAGAATATCATCACGATCCTTTCAAGTACTTCAGCATAAATCTTAGTTATGCGGCGAGTTACTCCGAGCAACTTGAAACTACTTCAACTCCGTTTTTTCGTCTGCCATGAAATGATTTATTTCTGATCGATACTCTTCAAAATTGTAAATCGCGACTGACATCTAAAATACTATTTGAAAAGGAAAAAAAACATGGACGCATATATTTCGATAAACTGACAACTTAGATCGGAATAGAATACGAGAAGAATGATATGTAAACTATTGAATGGTTTCTCATAAATAAGCGACGTTATATACGTAACAAACAATAATAATCTTCCATCTGTATCTGTTGTTCTTCTGCTGTACATACACAGCTATATAAAAATTCACAGAGACTGTTTTCTGGTGCCGAACGGGGAAGCGCTGGAATGAAATCTTCTTCACTTTCTTCCGAGTCATCTGCCACATAGAATAATTCATATTGTTTCATGAAAACCAAACGAAAACGATGATCGCATTTAACATAACTACTTATCTGTTGATTAGATTTTCACAATATTGACATCGACGAGATGAAAATCCACACGCATTCTACTGATATGATTCGATTGTATCATAAGATCGTACTTTTTTCAAATCTAAATGAACATCTTGTATTTACTCGAAACTATTTCGAAACGAAACTTTCACAAAAATGTCATCGCCATAATTTGATTACTTTCAATAGCTGAACTATTTTTGAATATCCTGGTGATAAACAGCGGAAAATTGTTATCATTAGTTTTCTCACATAAAATAAACAATATTGCGATTATTACAAAGATAATATGCGTATTTTTATCTCAATGGAAGTTATACACTTTAGTTTTCTGTCTTTTATTATGATTTTAGGTTGTAAAAATATATAGATTTAGTGAAATAATTCTGGTACAATTGTTTTCTATGATGGTTGCCGCAACGAAGAAATGTATCGAAATATTAAGGTAATAAAAATACCGCACGTGGTGGTAAAAGTTGCTGTTACGGAAGTTGGTATCCATAGGAAATACAAACGAATGAGAACCAAGATGATTTTTGTCGCGACAAGTGCTCCGATATACATGGACAACAGTAGTTTGACTGGAAACTTATTTTGCAAGAGATGAGCATTGGCATGAATAGCTGAACATCCCACGAAGAAACAGGTAAGAGCAGAAAATAAAATCACCGAACTATCATTGATCAAACTTAAAATCCACGGTGCAATGAAATGTAGAAGCCCAGTGAAGAAAATCACCGAAATAAGACCAACGAATATGTTTTGAAACAGGCGAACAGAGAGTATGAGAAAATATGCACCAACAAATCCAATACCAAAGAAAAAGCCAGTAAACATTATGATGAAAATAATATGTAAAGCATCGAATGGGTTCGTCAAAATAAGATGAATTAAAGATGATATACGACGATACCATGGTAAATTAGCATATTTCCTTTGTATTTCTTGTTCAGCATCTGTGTTCACAATAGGAAGAAGAAACTGTTGCAAAGGNACCCGGTCACACTTTTTTTCATCTTATCGGACCAATGGTATTTTTTTGCATTTGTTCAACCATCTTCTTCGTTGCACTTTGTAAAATATTCGTTGTGAGATTCGATATTTCACCATTTACATTTAGTTCTCATCTGTGTTCGTTCCTCTGGTTAATTTCCACAACCAAATTCCATTCCTCTCCTACCGAACTCGATTTGTTCATATCAAATCTCACCGAAATATCCAATGGCACAAATACAACTTCATTTTGGCCATCAACGATCGGTTTCATCGACGGAATCTTCTCCAGCATAAGTCAAGTTTATCTAATTAATAATGTTCTAACCGGTCTGATTATTCTGTTGGGTGTATCGATTTGTTCGTTAAGATTGACAATTCTCGCGTTAATCGGTACGATCGTGGGTCAAATAACTTCGATTTATTTATTCCAAGTATCACTGGATGAGATTCGTCAAGGTCTGTGGGGTCTGAACTCTGCATTGACATTTCAAATACTAGGAGGAATGTTCTTCGTCTTACATGGACCTCACATCTGGCTTTATATGATATTTGGATCAGTAATGACCGTTTTTGTGCAAGTTGGTTTGATTAAATACTTTCCTGTATTTGGAAAATTGCCACTAATGTTGCCGTCGATAATTATCTGTTGGTTTTTGTGTTTATTAGGTGGATCGAGTAAATATCTGATCGGAATCAGACTTCGATCGATGAGCATTCCGGAAGATCATCTACGACGATTTCGTTTGTCGAATTTGGTGAAAATGCATTTTCAATTTTTGGATGATTTATCGATAATCCTTCAAAAAGTCGGAGGAAATCAAAATATTCCCGACGAAGATTTATCAACCATCGAAAATGAATTCGTTCCGATACTTCTATGTTCTTACACTCATCAAAATGATTGGTTCAATCTTAAATCTTTACTAAACGAAGGTGCGGATGTCAACGCAACCGACTACGATTTTCGAAGTTCACTGCATCTAGCTGCGTGCGACGGAAACATAAAAATATGTCGAATGTTAATTGAAAAATTCCATGCAGATACGAATCTGATCGACGATTTCGGTGGAACGCCATTGTACGATGCATTTTGTCACGGACATTTTCACCTCATACCTTATCTTTACATAAAAGGCGCCCGAATGCCTATATCGAAGATGAAAGAGCTGATATTTTTCCTCTGTGCATTTTCGTTCGAAGGAAATCTCGAAGCGGTACAATACTTAATCGCTTGTGGAGTTAATCCAAATCTATTTGATCATAATGGACGAACGGCATTGCATTTAGCCGTGTGTGGACATCATTATTTAATCGTCAAATACTTAGTCGAAGAAGGAAATGCATCGACATCGATTGTCGATCATTACGGTCATACGCCGTTAGATGATGCAGTACGATTGTCTGATAATCAAATCACGTTTTATCTTCAACATTGGCGAGCTGATTTGGTGAAAAATACCACAAATATTTTCCTTGAGGATGATGAACTTGATGACATTAATATCGAAGATGATTTTGGGGAGAAGAAGGAAGTGATCGAAAGGAAATCGAGGAAAATTACAGAGGCAAGTTTATTACCAGCTTTGTTTTGCACAGCTGCGGGTGAAGGAAATGTGAAACAAATGATAAATATCCTCAAACAGTTTCCGCAATTTCGTGCAGATAGCGTCGATTATGATTTTCGTTCTGCGGCACATATCGCTGCCGCTGAAGGTCAACTATCGAGTATTCAGTTTTTATGTAAACATTCCTTAGTGAAAAAGCAAGATTTACACTGGATTAATCAAGAAGATCGTTGGGGATTTACACCGATCGAAGAAGCTTATCGTTACGGACATAATCAAGTTGCCGAATATCTAAAAGAATATCAAAGCAAAGAATCGAAATTACCGTTGTCAACAACAACGACAGGAATATCTTCGGATTTGTCGTCGAAATCCACCAAAACTTTTATTGATTCGGTAAAAAAATGGAAAAAAATTTTCCGTTTCGCAACACTAGTTTTAAACAACGAAGCCGAATTAATCAAAAGTCTTCTCATGAGCGGAGTCTTGTCAGCATCCAACACGTATGCAGATTATGACGGACGAACTCCGATGCATTGGGCGGCATTGAATGGTTACATAAACGTTGTTAAAGTCTTACAGCATTGTGGTGATAACGGCAGAACACACAAAGATCGATGGGGGAATTCAGCTTTAGACGAAGCTAAACGGCGGAAATTTATGCAAATTGTTCATATCCTACTTGATGACATTGTTTAATTTTTGTTTCCTAACACAATGTACATCGGATCAATAAATTCTTTATCAGTAGTTGGTAGAAATTCGCCATCAAAGAAAGAGTAGGCTTTGATTGTTTTCGGATCGAAATAAATGTTTGTTTGAAGAAAATAATTTGCTACCCATTCGAAGCGTTGACGTTCGTTCATAGAAAGCCATCTTTGGATAACTTTCGTCGGAAAACAACGATTAGAGAACGAAGTTATGAATAAACCATTCGGCTTAAGAATTCTTCCGATTTCGTGAAATATTTCGATTGGATGGATGAGGTAATCAATCGAAACAGAGCAGATCACCGCATCGAATGTATTCGAAGAAAATTTCGATAACGAAGGATTCGAATTTAAATCTTGTACTGTATAACCTCCGTTCAAAGATTGATTTTCTCTTAATTCTAACTCATTCATTCCAAGACCATGAACTCGACCTTGAATAAAAACATCAAATTACAATGAACGGACTTCGATGAAATTTACCAACGAAATTTTCCGGTAGATGCGAAGTCCACGATGAACATAAATCCAATGTGAACGTTTCAGGTGATTGTTTGATTGCATAAGTGTAGAACTGAGAGAGAACGGCTCGAGCTCGATCGTCTATATGATGGACGAAGCGTGGTGTGGAATAAAACTCTGAGTCATTTGTTTCATCTTCACGTTTTAGATCAGATGATGGATGTATTAAGAAAGATCTCAAAGATGACGATAAAAGATTCTTTAAACCCGTAAAATCGAGTTTCGATATTCGATTCATTTAAAAATACACTCATAAAAATGCTCAGAAATGAAGAGAAAACATCAACAAATGATAAAATTACAGTAAAGATGTCAGTTTATTTCATCCGTCGAAGATTTGACACCCACAAAAGACGTGTATGTTTTCGATACCTACTTTAGAATGAAGAAAAGGTGATTTACGTATAAGAGGCGAGAAAAAGCCTACTCAAAAATCGTTCCGGATGATCGAATATTTTCATTATATTGTGCAACGATAATATTCTGACTAATATAAATGCGTATACGTTCTTCCTCATTTCGAACACAAAATCATGCGTGAAATCGTACATATACAAGCTGGACAATGTGGGAATCAAATCGGAGCGAAAGTATGACGGAGTCTATCAAAGAGAGAAAAGATGCATCGTTTGCTTCTAGTTTTGGGAGATTATCTCCGATGAACATGGAATTGATGCAACAGGAACGTATCACGGAACTTCGGACCTTCAATTAGAACGTCTGAATGTTTATTATGATGAAATTAATAAACAAGAAGGAAAATATGTTCCGCGTGCTGTTCTTGTTGATCTTGAACCAGGAACGATGGATTCCGTACGAAGCGGAAAGTATGGATCACTTTTTCGTCCGGATAACTTTGTTTTCGGTAATTAATTGCGATAAATTGTATGCTTATATTCAAAAAAATGAATTTAAGGTCAATCTGGGGCGGGAAATAACTGGGCGACAGGGCACTATACTGAAGGTGCTGAGTTAGTAGATTCAGTATTGGATAGAATCCGTAAAGAAGCGGAAACATGCGATTGTCTTCAAGGTTTTCAACTAACTCATTCACTTGGTGGTGGAACTGGATCAGGTCTAGGAACACTACTCATCTCAAAAGTTCGTGAAGAATATCCCGATCGTAAGTTCATCTTTTCATCAAGTTCTCTTATCAAGAGTTTCTTCTCGGAAGGTATCATGATGACATTCAGTGTGGTCCCATCTCCATTAGTATCGGACACAGTTGTTGAACCGTACAACGCGACGTTTTCCCTCCATCAGTTAGTGGAAAATACAGACGAAACGTACTGTATTGACAATGAAGCGTTGTATAACATTTGCTTTCGAACATTGAAATTGCCAACGCCGACTTATCCTGATCTCAACCATTTAGTTTCATTGACTATGTCCGGTGTGACAACATGTCTTCGCTTTCCCGGTCAATTGAATGCCGATTTACGGAAATTAGCAGTGAATATGGTTCCCTTTCCTCGGTTACACTTTTTCATTCCCGGTTTTGCTCCATTAACATCTCGATCATCCGAAGGTTATCGTGCTTCGACTGTTATGGAATTAACTCAACAGATGTTCGATGTGAACAACATAATGGCAGCATGTGACCCTCGACATGGAAGATACTTAACCGTCGCTGCCATCTTCCGTGGTCAAATGTCCATGAAAGAAGTCGAGCAACAAGTTTTGAACATTCAAAACAAAAATTCATCAAATTTTGTCGAATGGATTCCAAATAACGTCAAAACCGCCGTTTGTGACATTCCACCTCGAGGTTTGAAAATGTCTGCGACATTCATCGGTAAGTTTTAGACCTATAAACCAAAATATTCTCATGTGATCTACATTTAGGAAATAACACCGCGATCCAAGAATTATTCAAACGTATTGCTGAACAATTCAAGGCAATGTTTGCGCGAAAGGCCTTCGTGCATTGGTATCTTCGAGAAGGAATGGACGAACTGGTTTGTGTTGAATGTTGATCAAAAATCAAATGTAGACACTTTGACCTATTTGTAGGAGTTTACCGAAGCGGAATCGGATATGCATGATCTGATCAGCGAATATCAACAATATCAAGACGCAGCAGTTGAAGGTAAACTGAAATTTACATATTTCCTGAGTTGTATTTGAACGTTTTTAGATGATGCGGAAGAAGAAGCTTAAACTGAAATGCTTTTTCTATTTGAATTCTATAACGACACTTTTTTGTTGTTGTATTGATTGGTACATTGATAATAAAATGAATAATCGTACTATTGTCAAAGAAACATTTTTTTGTAAAATCATGCGGAAGATAGTTCAGATTCAAATTGGATCGAAAGTATTGCTTGGATTTCAGAAGATTTCTCTATGAAAGATATTTTTAGTTTTGGGAATCGACTTCCAATGAAAATGATCTTATTTTTTTTTATCAAGAATTCAACGGAAATCGTACACCACACGCTGCTCACCCTCATGAATAACAGCTTGTTCGAATCATCAGGTTCTGGTGATTACGATGTAATCCGATACAATATCACACTCGCAATGCCTTACTTAATGGAAAATATCGATGTATAGCGTGCTGTTTTGATCATACTTCTTTCGACGACATTTGTTATCGAACATAAAAATCGTTCACAATAATAAATGACATAATTGCATCAACAATATCGGGTTTTACCACTTGTTTTCGATTTTCCGTTCGACTCGTCAGACATTCTCTACTCTACCTAGACCAGCTAAATGGTGACTTACGTAAATTTATCGCAAGTATGCGTCCGTATTCGAACTTGCATTATTTTCTTCCAACATTTGTCTCATCATTCGATGTATCAAAGCAGATGATCGATGAAGAGATCATTCATTCGTCAAATAATCATCGATGGGTTTCAAAAGAAATTCAAACAAATATTTACTCAAATCCCATGAAATGAATGTTTCATCGGAAAGCTTTTGTACATTATTATTTTCAAGAAGGACTGGATGAACTGGTTAGTAGATGAATTCTCGTCATGAAGAAGTCGACTTTCTCTCTTAGGATTTTATTCAGGCTGGACTCACTTTGACTAATCTTCTCGAAAAATACGACGACATTGTGTGACACGTGGACCTTTGATAAAGAAAAGTAAAACTTTCCTTTTTCTGTTCTCTTGTGCTGATCATCGAGTGAAAATATATTTAGATTCATTTATCATTTGTTCTATCGCCATGTCGTCACCGACACAGAAAGCCGATTCGTCCTTGAATAACCTTCCCGAGAGAAATAACAACGCTTCATCTGGCACTATTGGAACTGCAGGTAGTTCAACAAATCTTATTGGTACTGGCAAAAGTACGGATGCATCGACATCATTTGATACTGTCAACAACGATACGCAAGAAAAAGCGCCCATTGATAAACACGGTGATTCGTGGGGAGGTGGAATTCCACATGTTAATAAACAGTGCATATAGAAAAAAAGCAGTTCTTTTTTTATAGTAATCAAGCTTTATTGATTTAAAAATAAACATCTATTCATTTTTAATCAAAAAAAGAATTATATTGCGTGAATATGAATGAAAAAATGTTTTTTATGCGTTTAACTATTCGAACTAGCGCTATGTTCGGATTTTGCACCATGATTGGGATTGTCCGTAGGGTGTGTTGTTGTTGTTCCACCGCCTGATGGTGCTCCGTGAGTGCCGGTAATGTTAGGAGCACCAGCACCACCTGATCCACCATGTTGTGCAGTACCAGCTTTACCGGTTGTGTCACCGTATGTTGTTTCATCTGCGGCAGTGTCTTTGTTGGGTGATTCCGACGACATGTTGTTGGTTTGTGAAGTAAAAAAGTGAATGTTTAAAGAAAAGAAACGAGAGAATGCGATACTGACTTTCTTCGCTGTTCACGTTATTTCACTCGTGACTTAGAAGAATAGTGCACTGATAGAGGAGCTGTTAATAGAAGAGAATTCTTTTCTCTTTTCTGCTACGAAGCAGGTCATTGAGTTCAAAAAGACTCCTCGGCGTGGAGTTACATGCAACGGAGAAGAAATAACCTTGAATCGGTTGATTCTCTCTATAACTGGGTGTGAGAAGAGAACTAATAGCTGACTCAGACTTTTCGTTTGAAAATTGCACAATCATATCCACAAAGATAAATGTCAGTTGTCAAATGAAAAATCTACGCCACACCTAATTTAGTAAACATTATAAAACATTTTTCATAGGCAATTAGTATCCCAATTAAAAATACAAATATTGTATCATGATGCGTATTCTTTCTCATGGTCTGGTGGTTTATCATACATTCTCTGCTATGATCGATATTCATGAAGATAAAACAAAGACTTTGTTAGAAAACATGAGATTAAATTGAGAAGGAAATTTTTATTTAAGAAAATGCAACACTACTAATAAAAATCAAAAATCAAATATCCTTATTGATTCTATCTGTATTTTCTAATTTTCATGTAGATGTGAACATAAAGACCAATAAAAGCTAGACAAAGAAGAAAAGCAACAAGACCAAAAGCAAGTTGTGCTCCGTTGAGTCCAGCAACACTTTTAACATCAGTGAAAATACTATCAAACGCACCTGCTGATCTTAAATCAGCAACTCTTGCAGCAACGATCGAAAAATCAATGATAGCAAAAATAGTCGCAGCAACAGTTGCACAAAACGCTATCAACGCCCATAAACGAACAGATTTCATGTATGCTAAACGAAACTCGTCTTATTCAGTCGATATATTAAGTGACAACCTACCGATCATAAGAATGAGGACACCAGCTGTCATGATGAATATTCCTGCCCAAATTCCAACAGCACATCCATAGAGACTAGGAGTGATTCCGATTTTACCGAGAAGACCTGAAAAAGATTTATTCGTCTAAAAAAATATGTTCTAAAAACTCACCCAGAGATGCAATTTCGAGAACGAAAAGGAGTAGACCAGATAATACAATTAAAGCACCGATAATTCTAGAGAGAAGAGATGGCCAAAGGGCTTTCCATTTGTAATCAATTGGTGTTAATCCTCTTCCATAACCGATTGGATGGCGACCACCGCGTTGTACAGAATGAGCAAGCATTTCGAATGTTTTGAAAAAAATATATTTATCTTTGCGTATATATATCGCATAGCTAAGCAACGTTCTTATTTTAAACTTAATTATTACGCAGTCAAGGTTGTTCGTCTGAAAAACAAAAATATTCATTAGATTGAATAGTCTTTTTTTAATGTGTTTATAGTACTTTTTTAAATACTGAAAACATGTAGTAAACATTGATATTTACTCTTATAATTAACGTAATTGAGTCGGTCACACTCGTGCTTATCATTTCCTTTCTATCAATTTTGGATTCTCTCAGGTAAATATATCGAAAAACGAACAATTTGCCTCTCTTTCTTTCTTTCGAAGTGTTTCATTGCTAAAACCACTACTAAAAATATATATTCTTTAACTTCAGAACAACAAAGTATAATGAAATCTAACATCACTAAAATATTTCTTCATAATTCCGTGAAGGTCTACAGTTAGAAGCATATTAACAAGAAATGTATAGTTGATGTTGGATTAATCATATTTTGACTCTGTATCAATGTGCATCGTTGTTATTATTTCTCAAAGCTATTTTAAGAACTTCTTTCTGGGAAATAGTTTTGTTTTGTTCGAACTTTGCATAGTTGTCCTAAGTCCGATTCACATTGCTCATCAGATAACCAAGTCTTTATCCAACTCGATGTACTGCGCAGTGTGAACTTGAATGTATTCGATTTATTCAATATAAAGACATTTCGACATTTACGCATAATGCATATCTCTCTGGAAATATAATTACTAAAATATTAAAAACGTCAATGATAATCAAATTGAATTTCTTTTCTTACACTCCCACTAATGACACTCGTCAGTGAAAAAATTTTTTAAATATCCAAAGAGTCACATATAGTCCATTTAGTAATGATTGTCTTTTTTTTCTTCATTTGACTCGTTTTAGCCAGCCATGTGTATGATGTGTATAATAAAAGGCTTCTGCTGGCCGGTCCACTTCAAACTTTGAGCACTTTTGTTTTAATAGTCCAAGAATTTTCTTACAACAGCTAATGGACCTCTGGAGGGAATCTTCATTCGATCTAACTTCGTGTCTTGTACTACCATATACGAATTAATACTAAAGAATTCAGTATAATTTATTAAATCTTCATAAACTGAATCGCAGTCATGAGCAGCATCGTGACTTATAAACACAGTTCTCCCGTTCGCTGCGTACTTTTTAACTTCCGCTAATACACTAACATCATTTGTCGATCCTTGAATGAAATGAACATATTTTTTCCATAGTTTATTATCGGTTGCATTGACGCAATCTTTACATAACGTTCTTCTATCGGGAACCCAATCCATTGTGAACGATTCGCGATCAATCGTCAGAACGATCCCAACATCACTATAAAATGGCATGATCGATGCAAAGAATACTGCAGAACCACCAACGTTCGTTCCTAAGTCAATGATCAGATCGGGTTTGATTCTCCAGATTAATTGTTGAAAAACCATTGCATCATTTGGAATTGACTGATATTGTACGCCTAAGCAGGATGAAGCGGTAAACAAATACTCATTTTCAAACAAAACGTCATAACCATACAATATATCATCGACTCTAATTTGGATTTGCTGCTATACGTCGATCTGCCCGTAAGCTAACGAATTCTGATCGTGAACATTTTTGTAAAAGTAGTTTATCGACGTTGCAACCATCCGATATGGTTGCTTCAAGAAAATGTCGCTCCTTCTTTGTTTCAATAACAGGAGTGAGACAAGTCAGTTTTTGAATACCAACCATCTTCGGGTGGTAAAAAATGTACAACATGAAAATGACATTTAACAGACCAGCAAAAAATGCATATCTTAACGACCAACCATTATGTGTGTCCATGAATAATGTTGATCAATTTCTCCTTTGTTCAATAGACCTGAAAATATAAAAAATATATTCAACTTTGTAGCATTCAAATGATGAAGACTCTTTCTATCTCAAGAACTGACGCAAACTAGAATCCAACGAGATGAGTTTTCACCGGGTTACCAAGCTATGACAACCTTTTCTTTTGCTCTAACTCGTTTTGACTGAACGTATTCTCATTACAACTATGCATCTACATCGGCAAAACAATGGTTGCAAATATATGGATGTTTGTAATGTCAATAAAAGTTACAATCGCGACGACCGACGCATGAATAAGCAAGAAAACAATCGAAATTTACTCTGTCGACGTTTTCTTTTTGGATCAAAATCGCAGAAAAAGAAAAGCAATACATTAGCATTGGAATATGCCGGCTCTCGGCCAGTTTGAAACTCATGCGATTGCTTTAAGCTATCTGTCTCGTAAGCATTTTAGTCCAAAATGTCAGTTTAGTTTATGTGCTTCTAATGTATCATAAGATTCTATTCCTTCGCAACCAAATGGAGTGCTTTAACATCGAATTTGTGGTGAACATCGTCGATCTTGATGTTTTGCACAGCCAAATGGACATCTCATATTTCTTCGAAGGCATTTCGAAACGAAACTTTCACAAAAATGTCATCGCTATAATTTGATTACTTTCAATAGCTGAACTATTTTTGAATATCCTCGTGATAAACAGCGGAAAATTGTTATCATTAGTTTTCTGACATAAAATAAACCATATTGCGATTATTACAAAGATAATATGCGTATTTTTATCTCAATGGAATTTATACACTTTAGTTTTGTCTTTTATTATGATTTTCGGCTGTAAAAATATATAGATTTAGTGAAATAATTCTGGTACAATTATTTTCTATGATGGTTGCCGCAACGAAGAAAAGTATCGAAATATTAAGGTAATAAAAATACCGCACGTGGTGGTAAAAGTTGCTGTTACGGAAGTTGGTATCCATAGGAAATACAAACGAATGAGAACCAAGATGATTTTTGTCGCGACAGGTGCTCCGATATACATGGACAACAGTAGTTTGACTGGAAACTTATTTTGCAAGAGATGAGCATTGGCATAAATAGCTGAACATCCCACGAAGAAACAGGTAAGAGCAGAAAATAAAATCACCGAACTATCATTGATCAAACTTAAAATCCACGGTACAATGGAATGGAGAAGTCCAGTGAAGAAAATCACCGAAATAAGACCAACGAATATGTTTCCAAATAAATAAACAAAGACCATAACAAATCCTCCGATAACAAGCCCCACGAGAAAGAAAAAGCCAGTAAACATTATGATGAAAATAATATGTAAAGCATCGAATGGGTTCGTCAAAATAAGATAAATTAAAGATGATATACGACGATACCATGGTAAATTAGCATATTTCCTTTGTATTTCTTGTTCAGCATCTGTGTTCACAATAGGAAGAAGAAACTGTTGCAAAGGTTGTTGTCGATCGTTAACCCCACAAGTAGTCAAATGTTGTTCTAACAGATATAGAGGAAAACGCTGATTACATTTATGACAACTACCGATCTGTTGACCACATTCTTGTTCATGAGTTTCGATTCCTTCAGTCAACATTAGATGTTCACAATATCGACATCGAATAGATGAATATTGACATTCATTTAATTGATGTGCTTCTAATGTATCATAAGATCGTATTTGTTCACAACCAAATGGAGTACTTTGACATCGAATAGCAATATTCGATAAAAGACATCGAATTTGTGGTGAACATCGTCGATCTTGATATTTTGCACAGCCAAATGGACATCTCGTATTTGTTCGAAGCCATTTCGAAATACAACTTTCACAAAAAAGATTTTGACATGATCCACAAGAATGTGGTCGCCATAATAAACCAGAACATATCGGACAGAACAATTCTTTGGGCACATTTTCACCATTGCAAATGCGTTCTGAACCAATATATTCGATTCGATTATGTGCAGTTAACGTTGAATTCACCATTCTTTGATTGTCAATAACATTTGTCGTAAATATTCTTATTTATACTTAAACACGAATTTGTTGGAAATTTACAACTATTTCCTTATAAGCATTCAAATCGATTGACTCATAACGATTTTTTTCTACCCACCTTTTCTAATGATTCACATGAATAGTTTCACCTTTTTATACTAATAAGATACTTTATTATAACTTAACTACTGAAAAGAGAATCGTTAGTAATACATTTATCATCATGAAAACAACAAATATGATGATTCAGATAAGTCAAAATTCCTTTTTTTTCCTTTCATAATACTATTATCGTCGATACGTTGAATTGTATAATACCCGAAGAAGATTTTTCGATTTCTTTGTCAAACAGACAATTGATTTCAATAAAAACCACTTATAACATAATGTAAAAAATAATTTAGATGTAGTATATATGTCGGAAGTCATTCTTTTCTCATAGATCACGATTAAATATCTTTATAACTTTGTGCAATATGCAAGTTATTCAATAGGAAAGAAATTTTCTTGATAAATATTTCAAAATCATGAAAATGTATGCAATAACAGATAAAATAAGATTTTCAACAGTTTAACGAAGACCGGTTCTCTGAACTTGTTGCAGAAAGATACGCCAATTTGAATGAAATTGGAAATCCTGACACTGCGAGGACAATTAGCTGAACAATCAATATTCGACGAATTTATCGTTTAAATTGATCTTGTAAAGAATTGTTCAATGCAAGTATTGACGAATATTTCGAATCATTCCTTGTAGAACGAAGTTGATCAGAATGACAGTGAAGAGAACGACTGTCATGACATAAATCTTGAGTAGTCGATTGCAAAAGAAGACATGACCAAACAGATTAGTAGGTTAAGTACTCAGAAACAAGATTTTTTTGCCCTCTTCACTCTTGTCTGCATGGTTTCATCATGAAGATGGAAATTATTTAAGTCATTATTCAAAATAATGCTAATAATAGTATAATTGAAACTATAACCTTTGTATAAAAGAACATTTGCCATTTCTTATTGCGACTTATCAATGTTTACTCAGAATGAAAAATGCCCTACTAATACTCTAAGTTAGTATGTCACGTATTCCCTGTAATCAACTGTTCTACTTGGATTTTTCTTATCGATTAGCACCGTTTGCTTCGATAAGCGACACGAATAAGTAAAATTATTCATCCGAAAGTGGAATTTTCCACTACTTTGTACCGTATTCAAATGTGACATTTTTTGTTCATGTAAAATGAAGAGTTGATCTCATTAATAATTATACCAATAGAGATTTTTACATAGCGGTAGAACGTGCACTATAAACAAGTTCGTTGAAGCTGAATGTACGTAAATGCAGAAGAACAGTCTTAATCAACGTTTTCCATCGATCATCGTTTGGAGAAGCTTCAACAACATTGTGTCTAACAATTAATTTACGCAATTGAGGAGAAGTTTTCTTCAAAAACATTTCGAAATCATCGAAGCTTACAGAGCAATTGTTAATTCGCATCGATTCCAAATGAATTAGTGTAGGAATTTGTTCACTGAAGAGAATCGTATAACATTGAGATAAAGATTCACAAGTTAGATGACGCAATCGAGGCGTATGACGAAGGATAGAAATCAGTTCATCAAGACTACAGGCATATCTGATGACGAGATATTCGACTGTGCTAACTCGTTCATCTTCAACGATTGATAGAGAAATCTTTGTGTCGTAGTCGGGATCATAATTCCATCGGTATTTGCACAACGATATCTCATAAGATCTCAATCTTGGTAGGGAGAAAATCGTTCGATAAAGATCATGGAAGTATATGTACCAGCGTCTACCACATCGGATAGTTAATGACAAGAGATTGGGCAAAGATTTCAAGAACGAAAGAATAACTGGAATTCGTTCGACAAGAAGTTCACCGAGCGTGATTGACTGAAGACTATCGAATGATGAATTTGGAATACAGTATTTGATGAAGTTGTTGATGAGAGTGAGGTTTTCGATACGAAGAGAGAGAATGTGATGTTGATGTGGAATAACAAATGTTTTGTAACACAGCTCGATGTTCGAGATTATGTTGGTAGGAAGTTGAATTTTGTATAAAAGTGTAGGACAAGTGAGAAGTTGTTGAAAACGAGAATTTAAATGGAAAAATGAATGATGAATATCACATCCTTCCAAATAATCGAATATTTCCAAGAACAGTTCATTGGAAAGATGTTCAATGTGTGTAATTGGATGATTCCTTTCGAAAACCAGGAATGCGATAAAAGAAAAGGGGAACATATTCATCACTTACCGTTCGTTCAATCTTGAGATTGACTTGTATCTTGATTTTTTATTTTGCATAGTCGAAGATCTTTCGTCGATATTTAACGATCGCTTCCTTATTGTATTGCGAAAATTGTATGCCATCAATCAAATTTATACAGAAAAATACTTACAAACGTTTCCATTTCTACACGTGTTGAAGGTAATATATGATATGCTTGGAGAAAACCAGTTACTGAGTCATCGGAGCCTCCGTAATGACTTCTAACTGATGAAAAAAATTCTTGACTATCAGAATATTCTCAATTACAATCCAGAATCGTATGGTGTATTTCTTAGCAACATTCGATTCGTAGAAATACGATTTCGAGATCAAAAGAAATTGGATTGTACCGCCCTCTATGACATTCTCCATTTGTGTTTTATACAATACTGTATGCCCGTTCGGTTTATTATTACAGAATACAACTTTTTGATGATTCAATAAAAACATTCGCATGCAAAATCAAGGTTTGAGTTCTTGTATAGATCTTTTATTCTTATAAGCAGAAACACACAACAAAAATTTGATTCGATAAGGAGAAAACTAAAGACGCACAACGGAAACACCGATTAAAGCAGATTTCTTTTTTTCTTAAATGCCAACATCAAATTGTTCTTATTAAAAATAAGTCTCAAGCTGGATTAGTCGAATTATGTGTCGGCCCGATTATATGATTGGCGCCAGTTGTTGTGACAGGAACGATTATGTTATAGCCGACGATTCTCAGAAAAAATTGCAAAAGTGTTTTGCGCACTTCACTAGAGATATATAAATAGATATAAAACGTACCCACAAAATTCACATGGAAAAAGAAGCGAAGAACTTCAAGACTGATGCTTTCAACAGCGCTACGAAGATTTGTTTTCACTATATTTGCCGTTGCTTCGAGATAAACGGACTCCAATGCAAAAGGAAATCCTGAAACAGCAAGAACAAGTATTTGTGCAATTAACATTCGACGAATTTGCCGTTCAAATCGATCTTGTTGTGCATTGTGTAGTTTAAGTTGACGAAGATTTCGAAGAATACCTTGAAGACAAAAAATAATCAAAAACACCGGAACCACAGTGAAAAATAATGGCACGGTAACATAATTAGTCACTGTTCTGATATAATAATTTGTTATATAACACCCGTTACTACGTGTAAGTTGACTGACAATCAGAACTGGAAGGTATAGAAGTGACCAGAACAGAACCATTACAAAAATTGCCCAGCGCACAGCTTTTACGCTGTGCCAACGATTCCGAAAGGCAGCATGACGACTTGTACTTGCGTATTGATCGAATGCAGCTAGGCACGGAAAATAAATAGATGAAACCGTTGTTGCATACAGAAAATAATTGAATAGTCGACAAATGATGTCGTATTGAGCAAATAAGACAATGCCAAAACCTTGAGCAAGAACAACTGGCAGATAAACCGTTGGTAAGTGCACTATAGTTGTGATAGAACCTGCAAGTAGATAAATGATGGTCGGATTTTGCCAAAATGCCCGTTGTCGCATGAAAACAATAATCGTTAGGACGGCCCCGATCATGCCAAATACAATAATTGGTATACCAAAAAAGTAGTTCAACCATATAGCTACTGTGTGAATTGTTGCCACTGCTGACGACATTTTTTTTTGCTTCTAACTGAAGCTTTTTGGTGAGTGTATTAAAGAATATTTATAAGTATCTTTTCTTCTGTCAGCAAGATCTTCAATTGGATAGGACAATGCGGGACGACATTTTCATAATGACAACCGATGAAAAGCACTGAGAGTTTATTTTTCTTCATTTGAGTGATTAAAATGAATAGTTATTTAAAGTATTTCGAGGTTCGATAATCTACAAATGATATTCCTGAGCGTAGAATGTGTATCTTCGGCTCTTTCCATGACATAATTCGCTATTTTTTCTTATACTTGCTCTTCGAAAGAGGCGCTGAGTGAAATCAAATAGTGTATACTACATTCGATACAAAAATAAAACTGATTGTTTGTCCAGTCCCGTATATCAGTGTGATAGCGAGAGAGTGTTGGTAGGTATGCATGCGAACATCTTCTCTCAAGGAAAAATCTCTACTAGCAACATTTAATTCAGTCTATCAGCTGGCACGTACGATTATTATTTTATTTTGCAAGAAAAAATTATAAATAGAAACAGAAAAAGAATAATGCTGATGTTATTGTTAATTGATGATGATCACAAAATGAAATAATTCTTGGCTTTGATACCTATTGGCATGGACTACAGAGTTTCATCTACATGATAGTTGTTAGCTGCCTGTCTTTGACGATTCTTTTTCATTCGTATGATAATAACGACGATAATCGCAACTAAAGTAACCGCCAAAGCAGTTATGGATATTCCTAATGTAGCCTTTTCGGTATTTCGATTGGTACTTTTTGATGGGGTAGTATCTTTTGAATTAAGGGATGTTTCGCTCGCAGTCTCTACCGTTTGATTTCGAATATCAATCTCGAAAAAAGGCGGTAAAACGACGGATGGATACTGTGTTAGATCATTGAAGTTTCTAAACTTTAAGCAAACATATAATAAGCATTCAGTATCAATTGCACCCATGATATAAATACTATAACCCTCTGGACATTTTTGTTCAGGAGGTTCGAGCAGTGTGTTGCCTTGATTACACGAATAGAAGCCACCAAAAAAAGGAAATCCTGTAGCGGTAATAGTTTGGCGAGTAAAACACACGTTAATATCATTGGCAATTTTTGCAACGGCAAATCTCTGAGGACATGTTGCTGAGTTAGTAATTGGATTGACGCTTCTGGATGTGAACGAACCACCATAAACGTATGGGGAATCATCTCTCAAAACGTCTGAAGATGATTTGAACTTGCTAAATATGCTGCAAGTATATAAAACAGTATTACGCCGATCAATTTTACCAGGAATATCTTTACAACAACTACTAAACCATAGAAATCCGCAACTCTTACATTGTTGCGTGTAGGTTGGTTCGTACTGGGTTAAATTATGTAAAACAGAAGCTCTAAAGCCACTTGGACATGATAGGCCACCAGTATGAAAGTTATTCAATTGATAAGATCCGCACTTTCTAAAAATCAAAACTTCCTACGTCGCTTATTGGTTTCATTTCATATCATTGCTAACTTACCGAATCAAACCAGGTTTCTCATCGCAAGTGCGATAGAATCCACCAAATTTTGCAGTCGTATTGGGGTTTTTACATGCCCCATCATCCACATTAGCAACCCAATTAAATGATTCTGAAGCTGGACTCATGCATCCATAAATGACATTCCTCTCGACATACACGCTTACTGCCTTGTTTATTTCCTGTCGTACTCGGGTCAGTTCAATTTCTGATAGTTCACTGATTTTATCCGTTTGAATGAAAGATGTTATATTCTCGATAGTTCGACGTACAACAACTGGATTAGTTCTTACGGATGCTTGCCAAGATTGAATATCTTGTCCTAAAACGAACACACTTCCACCTTTTTTATGAATAATTTTGTGAGTTATGCCTTTGGTGTACTTGTCAATATCCGCAGAACTAAAGCTCGAACCCGAGCTGAATGCTGCTGAAAAATTAAATGTGTCCATGA
>CAJNOJ010000387.1:30935-84961 GCA_905250025.1 Adineta ricciae | reverse complement strand
TCATGATCATATTCCTTCACGTTCCCATCAATAAGAGAAGAATTATATTGGAATAGCTCCGTTCATTCCGTGTCACTTATCTACGTGATATATTTGATGTAGCAACAATGCTTTAGCACAGCTGGATACCATGTTAAGTATATCTCATTATGTCTTCTTATGTGATGACCGTATGTTATTCTTTTCCTTCCTCTCACTCTCATTAATTGTTTATATAACAAATGTTTCTTCTCTTTCTTCCATTCTCCCGCTCATCACAGCATGCGCATTATATCTTGATTGATTTTTTTTTCTTCTCTTCTCCATCTCTCTTTTCGCGTTTGAAGATAGAATAAGAATTTTCATATGAAAAAAAATGTAACTATAGGAGAGATGAATTGCAACAAATCGTCATACTACCATGTGCATTTGTTTCTAAATTTCGTTTGATACGTAATTCATTCAATTCTGTCTGTAAGTATCGTTCAGTTTGAATCAAATAAAATCCTTGGAATTTGTGTGTCGTATAATGATCGTCCCAATTCATAAGATACGAAGCAACTTGCGCTCCAGATAACTCTTGTTGAGATGCAAGTGTATTATAGCAACGTAAAACGAATTTACGTGATCTTTCGATAGCATTGTCTGTATTATCCACTTGATTTGATATGTCTCCTAATGATGCAACAGTTTTTTTTTGAATAAGAGAAAATGTGTCGTGAAAAGAAAGACGGGATTTTGTCACATAATCTGTAATATAATAGACAAGCGCTTTGGCATCGCTGCCTGTCCAGATAAACTTGATGTCCATGTTAGAACGACATGCTGATATGAAATATTCATTATAATTATTGATCATCGGATGCGATCGTCGCATACGTATATCCCCAGCTTCAGGATCCATTATCGACTTTGGTACTATAGGAATTGTATTGATCCATATAGATTTCCATTAATTTATATGTGATTTCAATTAATTCGTTTGATTCTTCATTGAATCATTTAGAATTTGTTAAGCCATCCGATGAAAACTTTAGCCCGTTTGAAACTAGTTATGGTAGCTGCTTACTCACCCTCAGGAAAATGTCGTATAATTCGGTACATACTTAAGAGTTATTTTTTCACTAGAGTATAGCCTATAAAACTATCTATTAGAAAAAAATGATTGATACTCATGAAATGGAAGTTTTCCTTTCAGTAGAGGGTTTAGCAACGCTCACGTTGCGTTACTTGTCAGTTGCTAGGTAGATACTAGTTGGCAAATTATGGAACGATTGTAATTGATTGTCATACTAGCTTCACAGAAATTGTTAGAACATTTTTTGGAAATATTTTCAATCTTTTATGTTCTATTTATATCTGAATATGAAAAAACGAAAACTGAACTTCCACTTATCAATCTGTTTTCTTATTCGTAAACGTTACTTGCTTTTTGCTATAATGAAACGAATGATTTAAAATAGAAGAAAATTATATTTATTAAAATATTCTTCAACATTTTTATATTTAAATTAAATTAAAGAAAAAAAATTTAAGTTAAAATGAACAGTTCCATTTCCACTTTATTGAAAAAATCTTCTTCTTATTGTTTTTTCCATCGATTTTCTATCTTCAAAATTGCTCTTTTTTTCTTGTCAAATTATCCATATATTTCACAACTGGCAGTAGCAGTACCGACCCATCCACCAGTAATTAAAACATATCCACTTAGTAAAACTGTTGCTCCGTGATCAGATCGTGTACTATTCATATTTGCTGTTGCTGTCCAGTTTCCTGTTGATGGATCATAGAATTCAGCACTGTTGAGATAAACATTACCATTGTTTCCTCCACTAACCAAAACCTTTCCATTTGATAAAACTGTTGCTGTATAACGAGATCGTGCACTATTCATATTTCCTGTCGTTGTCCAGCTACCTGTTGATGGATCATATAATTCAGCACTGTTGAGATAAACATTACCATTGTTTCCTCCACTAACCAAAACCTTTCCATTTGCTAACATTGTTGCTGTATGATATTGCCGCGCAAAATTCATATTTCCTGTTGTTTTCCAGCTACGTGTTGATGGATCATATAACTCAGCACTGCTGACGGCGGTACTACCAATACTTCCTCCAGTAACCAAAACTGTTCCATTTGATAAAATTGTTGCTGCGTGATAAGATCGTCCAGTGTTCATATTTCCTGTTGTTGTCCAGTTTCCTGTTGATGGATCATAGAATTCAGCACTGTTGAGAAAAACATTACCGTTGTATCCTCCAGTAACCAAAACTGTTCCATTTGATAAAACTGTTGCTGTGTGATAACATCGTGCACTATTCATATTTCCTGTTGTTTTCCAGCTACCTGTTGATGGATCATATAATTCAGCACTGAGAAAAACATTGCCATTGTATCCTCCAGTAACTAATACTTTTCCATTTGCTAATATCGATGCTGTATGATATTGCCGCGAAAAATTCATATTTCCTGTTGTTGTCCAGTTTCCTGTTGATGGATCATATAATTCAGCACTGGTGAGGACAATACTACTATCGTATCCCCCAGTAACTAAAACTGTTCCATTTGCTAACATTGATGCTGTATGAGTAGATCGTGCGACATACATATTTGTAGTTTGAATCCATTCTAGAAAAAGTGATTTCAATAAAATCCGAAAGAAATATGTTTTTTGTAAGAAAGCAAAATCTCTTTGTAGTGAGTTAGTGAAAATGACGGCACAACATTTACAAATATGTTAACCCAGACTCTCATTTTACCTCTTCATATTCTAAGTCACGTCGATACTCTAAGCATCTTGATAAAAGTATTTTTTAGAAGTTCTGGATTTTTCCCTATCCCTTTTTTTACATGAAAACACACCAAAAGTGGATGTAAAACTGTTCGAAAGCTCGGAATTTTTAATACAAAGGTCGCATTTTCTTTCATTAGATGTATTTCACGAAGCACACTGACAATTTGAAGGCGCTAGGACAGGATGTCGCCAGACAAAGTGCCACGGACAAAATCTCGCATAGACAAAATGTTGCATGAGCAAAGTCATACATAAGTATACGTAGTCGGAAACATAGCTACCCTTGATTAACAATTTAAAACATACTCCCATATGATCTCATATTTATACTAATGATATAGCTTCCGACGCATTATTCTGTTGTTGTTTTTTTCTAATCTATAATTGAAACCGCGATGAATTACCATGGGTTCATTCTTTTGAGATTTGCTTGTTTTAATACCTGACATTTCTTTTATTTTACTAGAATGAGAAAAGCTTAAACAAATGTTTCTTTATATATTCGAAGGAATGAGATTGTTAGATATATAAATCAGTTTATCTTCTAATCAAGCAAGCGGATTATTGTTAATAAAAAGAACGACCTTTTTTTGGAATACGGCGTTCTGATTCATATATATTAATCAATAGCCTGATGAGCTTTCACCTTCTGAAGTTAACTTTTGTGTCGAAATGAATTATAATTTCTGATATACATGCATTTGATAGAATAATTCATCAGAACATTATCGNATACAAGATTCTTCGCTGTCTGTTTTCTATAGTCACACCAACAGAAGCAAAACAATCAGAATTGTATTTTGGACTTGTGTTTCGAAGGAAATTCTCCTACTATCACAAATACAAGTTACATTACATTCTCAGAACGAATCTTTCAGTTTCGATGTATGATACATTTCCTTGCACATTTGCGGTTATGAAAAACTTTTACCTAATCTTTGTTCCACTCATAATGAAATTCTCTGATGGGCCGTTGACCTCAGGACTCAACGTACGTTTAACATCGACCCTATCCCACATGTCCTCATCCTCTCAACCAACTTTCAGTGTCAAAACACCCTTCGAAACCATGTTTTATGAAGTTTTGAACATTTTTGGAGAAAATGTTTTTTTGACCTTTGACCTGCGACCTGCAACAGACACACAAACAAACAAACAAACGAATTTCAGTTTTTTGACCACATTTTTTTCGACATGACCCTTCTTACAGTCGAGGGAAAAACAAATGAAGAAATTTTTATCAACTTCATGGAATGTTAAAGGTGCATTTAATGAAATTCTCATTTCACTCTGCTTATCCAAATACAAGCAGAGTAAAATGATATTATTGATCATTCGATATATCTTCTACAATTTTGTTTAAATACTCTGATTGGATGTAAAAAAAAGTATAATGTAAGTGATGACTCGACACGTCGTGCAGGCTCAGTTGGGTGTTCGCTCAGTAATCATAATTTCTTAGTTTGAACACGATTTATTGATCGAGCTAGTACTGCAACTGTCCGACAAGCACCGGACGTTGCTTGTGGTAATCAAAAATCTGGTTGGTTATTAGGTGCTTGCATCAGAAAATCTTGGACAATAACACTTGGTGCTTTTGTGTTATAGAGATGAAAGACGTTTATCATGTCGAATGTCAACACATATTCGTACTACACATTGTGGTGATTTACCAGTTTTCGAATTACACTCACCATCATTCTGTCCAGTACGTGTTTGTACTGATGATTTTGATCTAAATCAAAATCTTTTAATACTTACTGATTTTATTATATAGAAAACAAATGAAACGAGCATATCAAACCGATGTGCGTAGTGATGAGTTCAAATAGATTTGATAAATAGGTCGTTGAAACAAAAACAAATAAGACGGGTGATTGAGAGAAAATATCATGATTATTCTTGATTTGTAGTCCTCATAAATACTATATAGTTTTCAATAGAAAGATTAAAAAATTCAAAATAATCGACTATTTTGCTTCCAACTTTACCACAGCTTTCAACAACAAGTAATCATATATGAAAAGAGAAGGCAAACAGGAATAAACTCATTCAATTCATTCATTATTATACATTTTCTTAGAATAAAGTAATTTTAATAGTGAAGAAGGATGGATCTTACTTTATTTTCTTAAATAAATTTCAATACCTCTGTGTTCACTATTATAGATAAAGAATGTAAGAAAAGAGGTCATGTATGACTTTCTTAATTAGTGATATTCGATAATTTCCAGATATATTTACGTCGTTCATCATTTTCATAATTATTTGTAAAATGATCTTCTGTGGTTGGTAAAAATTACAATAATCTTAATGTACTAAATGTTTAATTGCACATTCAACAATTTGATTCATGACGTCGTGAAAAATGAAGATTCTTTTTATGCAACTCGAGCGTGAGAGGAGCAACTGAACGAATAGTTGAACAACTGCCTGCAACTTTCCATTTTGACACCACTTCTATTGTCGAATATCGTCATCACATGACGTAAAACTATCAGGATAGTGCGAAAAATCAGATTGTTATTCTGATCCACATACATCAGTCGTATCAAACAATATACTGCGAGAACTTATGTTAGCTCAACAAAAGGGACATCAGCGAAGGAGAGAAGAACCGAGAAAAAGTGACCTTTGTGGGGCTCGAATCTACACCTTCTGCTATCCGGGCAGATGTTCTAAGCCAGTTAAACTAGAAGGATCATCTTAATCTCTTGTCTAGCGTTGTGTGATTCATCACAAACGCTAACAGTGTACCATTTAGTCATCAGCAACGCCTGAACACCAGTTCAAAAAATCTACACCTAATTTATCCTCATATACTCGAAAGTCATCAAACGCCCTGTGACAACATTTATATATTCATCAATTAATCCTTTCAAGCACAAATACATGACTCATGTATATATTATTATCTTCTTCTTCCTGTTTATTATATCTATTCACCTCGTCTCACAGCACGTTCACCTTCAACAGTTTATCTAATGATTGTTTTCTCTTCTTCGTGTTTCTCCCTCTGTTCTCGCTTGACCGATGCACTCAAAAAAAAGAGAACATAGGAAACCAATATAACAGGAAAGGTCTTGTTGAAATAAAGCTTGTCGTTACATGGCGACCCTGACAATCTGAGCCTTGCGCCCTGAAACAAACAATAGATAACAGAAAATTAAGAAAGGTAAATAAAATGGAAATAACAAACGGACATATTGAAAAAGCTACTGTGATATAAGTTGTCCAAAAACTATCCGACGCAAACAGCACCAACAACACACGATTAGCAGATATTGAAAAGAAATTAGAAGAAATATATGCAAATAGAAGCGAAGAAATGGAAACATCTCGATTAGAAGAAAGCAAACAACATTGGGAAAGCATCACAAAGTATGTACGGGATCTAAAATTAGGATTACAAAAAATATCGCAGTTCATAACAAAATTTCAAGATAGAGAAGAAGAAGAGCAAGAAAGAGAGAGCAGAGAAACCACACCACTTGGTGAAAATAACCAATCAATTAACAATAACCAAAGCAAACAACAACACATCACAAATCCAACAAATTTAAATAATATAAATATGTACAATCAGCATCATCAATCACACGCATTCCGCCAACAACCCACACAATCGTCATTCCACGAACATCAGCTATACCAACATTTAGTGGAAACTCTACAAAAAATCCACGTCAATCTCTCATCAGAGTTCAAGAATATACAGAAACAATCAACCACTGGGATAATCAATCCTTACTTAGTGGTATTTCACAATTTCTCCGAGGCGCTTCTCTTGAATGATACTGTCAACTACGAATATCTCACAGTCGGCCACAAACATGGATAGAATTCACTAATATTTTTCTTAATCAATTCAACTCTTCGGTACGACGCGCGCGTCAAGAACAATTATGGAAAGAATGCCGACAAGAAGAAAATGAAACTATTAACGAATTTCTCGTACGACTTCAAACTTTATGGCAAGAGCAAAAACCAAATCAAAACGAGGACGATCTCGTACGTCACTTAATGTGCAAAATGAAAAATAGCTTATTGTCAATGATTGGCGTATCTCGATGTGAATCATTGGATGAAATTATCATGGAAGCACAAAAAGTAGAAAAAATTCTTTATCAACGATCGAAATAACATCGTAACACAAATAAGAAAGAGCTAACTGAAGACGTGATAACTACGGAAAATTACAACTACAATGATCCACGTGAAATACAAGCAATGTCGATATATCAATCGTAAAAACAGCCTACTAAATATAGAGAACAAAATGAAGGAATAACATACAATCAAAATAATCAACAATCAAGCCAATACAAACATTTCTCGTCACACCCGATGAGCAATTATCGATGGATACAATCAAGAAACGAAATTAAGTGTTAGGCATGTGGAATGAAAGGTCACTTAAGAAGAAATTGTCCAGGTCAATTCAATAATTGTCAATATCAACAATCTGCACACTACTCAAAAAACGACTATGGAGCGCAAGGAGGACGGGACCGCAACGCTCCAATATAATGGATCCCATTTATCTGTCTGCTGAAATTCATTCTATCAACCTATCAAACACAAATCCATTAATATTACCAGGAATAATTGGAGGACGACACACGCAAATACTCATTGATTCAGGCGCATCACTAACACTCATCAATTCCAAATTCTTTGAAAAATTATCAACATATTATCAGCGACGAGCTCGTCCGCCTCCTCCTCATCTTTTTCTCCAACCAGCAGACAGATCACACTTACAAGTAAAATGCTCATTAACACTCCCAATCACTATATTAAACTCAATCCGAATACATACTGTACATGTCGTTCCACAACTCTGGCGATTCTGTATAATAGGTAATGATCTCATTCGAAAACACAATCTTCAAATCGACGGTGGTCGACAATATGCATACTTTAAAAAATACAACCAAAATAAGCCACCGAAACGAACAAGAGAAGAAAATATACACAATGATGAAGAATATACTCTTCCATCAATTGAACGAATCAAGCTGCCACCTTTTCATGCATATCATATTCGAGTTAAACCAAACAGAATGTTGAAAAGTTCAAAAGAGATAAATGATGAAGAAGAATATGAGATAACATCAGTCAAAGAAACTCCACGTGTGGCAAACGGAATCATCACACCACAACATGATATGATTCTACAACTGGCGAACATAACAGAAAGAACGATAATGATTCACATCAATCAACCGCTTGCAAAAATGACGAGATTAAATCAAAATCAACTAACGGGTGTCCCAGGAATAATGAGCCTCTCAGTATTTTGCTGATATAATTATCAAATCTAATTCGTTTAAGGATTTTTTTTTCAAAAGATAGAGATTTTCAAGCTTGACAGAATGACAGATTTTAATTTTTTTAAATAACGTCCAGCATTTTTTAAAACACGCTGCAAACGAATAGTCCAAGATGAGCAACTTTGCAAGACAACATCATGTCGATTTTTTTAAACAGCACGTTTTAATTCATCAATTAATGTGGGTTTTGATATCACTTTCTCCCAGCTCAGATACTGTGCAAACTCATCCCAGATGCAATAGTCCAATGGATTTAGGTCTGGACTATTCGGTGGCCAATGATCTTTATCTATGAATGATGGAAACTTATCCTGACACCATTTTTGCGTTAGCTGATGGATATGAGGTTTCGCACCATCCTGTTGAAATGTCCAGTACTCTCCAAAGGTTTTATTTCCGTATTTAAATGCAATAGGAAGAACTTTTTGGATATATCTAGCGTGATCCATTGTCCCTTGGTCAAAAATAACTAATGGTATCATTCCTTCGGAGCAAACGCCGAGCCAGACCATAAACTTTTGCGAAAATTTCTGTTTCATTTTGATACCACCCTTTTCATCTGCTTCATCTCGACTAGCAACCCAGATACGTTGATTTTGGGAATTATATATTGCGTCGAGATCAAACATTTTTTCATCCGAAAACAAGATACGCATCGTGTCCTCCTTTCGAAAGTTATTACCGACCCAATTAACGAATTTTTTTCGTTTGGTTTTGGGTTCTTCCGTAATTTTTGGTTCGACAGTCATCTTGTAGGCATGAAGTTTCAGGTCTTCCCTTAATATTCGATGTACACTTGATTTTGATATGGGATAATCCTTAGTCAAACTTCGAACCGACACCACTTTGTTCTGATCGAGTTTGTGCTTGATTTTTTAAATCTTTTTACTAGTTCGAGCAAAACGTGGACCGCCAGGTGGTTTCAATAGCTGGATAGAACCGGTTTCACGGATCATCTTACGCCATCTTTTTATGATGGCTAATCCTAACGAACCATTTAAATCACGAAAGATTTTGGTAGGACTATCACCATCTTCATATTTACGAAAAACCACTTGTTGGAGATCTTTACTTTTCATTTTACTCTGAGGAAAAGATGCGTTCGAATGAAATTTGAAATATAGATTCTTGTAGAGGATGAAAAGACGAATCTTGTGGAAAAAATAGTCCCGAATGAATGAATTTTGACAAAGATGTCGGTAAAATACTGAGAGGCTCATTATTCCTTGGACACCCGTTAGTTCTCTAACTTCACACCCATTGTAGTGATATATCTCACTCACTAGAGATAAAGTAGCATTATAGAGTAGAATTAGTTATTCTGGGTATCTCTGAGATATCTGAAAGACTGGTTCTGCTTTATAACAGGGTATTTAGCTTAGATTTGATTAATCGACATCATTTTGTCTTTAAAATAATATTTTTCGATCTTATTTAAGTTTATACCATTTGAGAATGAACTCTAACAGGTTCGAAATCGATTATGCTAGTCATACATCTCACCCTAGAGTTCTGTTTTGCTACATCCGATATTTCTTCCATTACTTGACTAGGTTCCTAATGTCCTCCTGCAACACTAGGGACCTATATTAAGAAATCATTTGATCACTAATGCCCTGAATTATCTCTCACAGTCTATTCTATGTTTGGATATGTTGTTATTAATTAACAGAAGAGAAAATCAAATAGTTTAATTGGTAAAATAGGCGACCGGTTATCGGAAGATTTGGGACCAAGTCCTGCTTTGATTTCATGAACTTTTTGGATACGTTTTTCGTATTTATCTAAGCATATCACTGTGGATACTATGAATGAATTGTAAGTGATAATCTCGTGGACAAATGAAAAGGTTTCTAATATTTCTTCCTTCTTATCTTATGTTCAAACTCACACCCTCGCCCTCACCCTCAAGATGAAGTTAAATATAATTGAAGAGTAAACGATATCTGTTCGAAATGCTAACTTCTGTAAAAGAAAAAAATAGTTACATGACTGTGTTCTAGATGTGCACTAACTTTCCTGGTAAATCGGTGCTTGATGAAAAACACGAGTATAATGATCGATGAAACGTGCTCGAATAAAATTGTACAACTCATATTCAGGCTTGAGTAATTTTAAAAGAATATTGCGAGTCCTGTTGTTTATATTATGACGATATTTCTTGGGTACTCGATTTACGATGCGGCGATTTGAGCCGTTCACATAGGCATCCAGGAGACCAGTAAATATTGATGGTTGGATATGTTCAAGAAGTCTTAGCGAACTTTCAAGGTATTCCAGAAGACCCANGTATAGGGGGCTTATAATTATGGTACAGCAAGTTTTCGAGAATTTGTATTTTTTTCTCTAACTGTTAGGGAAACGCAAATCGAAACTTACCTTGATAGATAGTACTTATGTAGTCATACACCATCATACCATTAGTTGATCATCGTCTCCTATTTCGGAGGCAAAATAAAGATTTTTCAATGCCTGTGTAAGGGGAGCTTATAATTTTGGTATACCCTGTATATATGGCAATAAAAAGAAATTGATTTTACGTTTTTGATTAATGCAAAAAAGTAAACATGACTTTTTTAAAATTAAAAACAGATTTTTTACATGTTCGAAGGAATGACTGATATGTCACTATTTTCTTATCTTTTCTTTTCTCTTTCTCAATCAAAAGAAAATTGGAAAAAAATATAAACATGTTGATTTTTACACAATCCTATCGTCAATTGCAGTACAATCTAAGGTAAAAATATTTTCTCTTTTCATCGTGGGCGAAGTCATATAACGTCCACGTGTTTATTGAAAGTTCCGAGTGCTTCGTTAATAATTTATATTTTTTAAAGTAAATTATAAGAACTGAAACAAGAGATAAATTAGCTCAGTCGAATGAGTTGTAAGCAATAGATCTTAATAAATTTAATAATAAGTAATATCGTTGATCATGCAAATCATTGAGTAGTGCATTTATGTGAAAGAAATACTAAAAGTGAATCAATTATATCGTCGAACTAGTTTATCATATGATATTTGAAGCAATCTTTTCGTTTCTGATCATTATAATATTTCTTAATAAAACTATAGAATTTTAACAATGGATGATTTTTCATATTAAGTATGGTATTTTACAAAGCATGATTTTTGTACACTAGGTATGTTTATTGATATGATGGACTATGTACTTTCGATATGATTTTTTTTCCTACCTGTAGACATGCATATTGTGTTCTTTTTTTAAACATATAAATAAACGACGAGAGCAATAGTTTCAACACTCATACATTGACTAAATTGGCGATGATAGCATTATATAGACGGAAATGGATAGTTTTATTCATTGTTATATTATCCTTATACATCATATTCTTTCACCAGAACGATGAAGATATTTTGGATATATATACGGAGTGGTTACCGGAAAAAACAACGACTGAAAGAATAAATTCTGATCGATGTTTAAAACCAGAAAATGGGAAACATTTATGTTATTGTGGTAGCAAAGGCTTGATTTATGATCGTTTACTTGGAGAAATTTGTTATAATGGACAAATTGATAAAAGGTAATATAGTGATATTGTTTTCATTTGAAAAATTCTTTATTAAAAAACTAAATAGAATTCAACAATCTGTTCTTCGTTCGGTTGTTTCATCGATTTCTCGATCAACGCGTGAAGATAATCCCAATGCTCGTTCTATTGTACTTCGAAAACAAAATGGTGAAGGTTATGTTCCATTGAAAAATATTTCTGCTGAAGCTAATATTCATTGGTTTGCTGCTGATGTTACTTTAACACAAATTTATTTCAATGAAGAAAGCAATTCTATTGAAGCAGTTTATGTGTTTCCTATCGAAGTATACAACTGTATGTATTTTCGACAAAGCGATAATTTTTTGCGTATCTAGGAAAGTGCAGCAATTTATGAATTCACGGCACAAATTGATGATCGAACAATCCGAGCTGTTCTGAAAGAAAAAGAAATGGCTCGTCAAGAATACAATCAAGCAATGAGAGACGGAAAAACCGCTGTATTACTTGAACAAAGTCACGAAACTTATGATACGTTTCAAGTAAATCATTTCTATTTTCATATAACGCAAAACTATCTGACGTTTAGATAAACGTTGGCCATGTTCCACCTGGCAAAGAATGTATCGTTAAAATTCGTTATGTAACTGAATTAGACTTAATCGATGGGAAATTCATTCGTTTTGTTATTCCTACAACAATTTCTCCGCGATATAATCCAAAATTAGGTAGTCTACAGTCTCCGAATGGTCAAAGAGCACGTTATGTTCAAAATACACCGTATTCTATGTTCTTTCGAGTGACAATCGATCGTAGTGAACAAAGTAAGATGAGCGAAAGTGTATTCTTCGAAAATAAAGTGTTCGTTTTTTTATAGATAAAATTCAATATATAGCGAATCTCTCACATCCTGTCAATGTTAGTGTATCAAATCGAATGATTGAAGTTACGTCCGAAGGTATTGCACTCGATCGAGATATTATTTTAGATATTGATTTACCATCAAATCGACCTGCAGTTCTTTTCGCTGTTGAACAATGTGGACAAAAATCACATCAATATGCTATTCTTACAGCATTAACACCGAATTCTGAATATATTTCGAATAAAACTCACGATAAAAAGCAAGAGATAAAGACACTGAATGAATTTATCTTTATTGGTATGACGAATTGTCTCGTTTAGATGAATTATGAGTTTTTATTCTTTATTCTAGTTGATTGTTCGGGGTCGATGAATGATGAACAAAAGATTGATCTCGCTCGACAAGCGATGCTTCTCTTTCTTCGTGGTCTTCCTGTCGATTCTTATTTCAATATAATTCGCTATGGATCGACTTATCATCCGCTTTTTCCAAATAAAACAATATCTAGTGTTTATAATCAAACAACAGTAGAACAAGCAGAAAAGCTAATACAATCGATGGCAGCAGATTTAGGTGGAACTGAATTATTGGAACCATTAAAATACTTAAAAAATCATCCACCAGATAATGACCGATTCCGAAATATATTTCTGCTAACTGATGGTGAAGTTTCAAACACAAATGAAGTAAAACAATTTACTTAAACTTTTCAAATCTTATCAATTCTATTCGTTCCCATTTAAATAGATCATTGCTCTGTGTGCTTCGATGTCTTCAACAACGCGCATTTTTTCGTTCGGTCTCGGCTATTCACCTTCTCGTGCATTAGTTAAAGCCCTTGCTCAAGCGACAAAAGGCACCTATGTATTTGTTCCTCCAAACTCTGCCGTAGATCAATACGTAGCAATTCAACTTCGTCACGCACTTTCAAATTCATTTTCTAAGGTTCACTTTCAATGGCATGGATTATCAACAACACCTATTCAATCACCACAAATTATTCCACCGGTATATGCAAATGATCGTGTTCTTATTTACACTTTACTTGCAAACAGTGATCGTATTCGTAAAGAGACGCAAGTAGACCTTATAATCAATGATAATCAAGGTGAAAAAATAGATGTAACAATAAGTGACATGATATATGAAATGAATACCATACATCGATTAGCTGCAAAATCTTTGATTAAAGAATTATTATATGGGCATGCTAATCAAAATCATCAGTAAGTTACTTTAAATAAGGGTAAAACATAACTTAATTTTTTTATCAATCCAGTAATAGAAAAAAAGTTGAACAGCAAATCATTAAACTGTCATTAAGGCATCAGATTTTATCACCATTCACAGCATTTGTTGGTATTGAAGAAAACAAACTGATACAAAATAATCAGGTTTCTAATACTCGATATGTACCTATTCAAATATCAAGAGGTGATGAACATTTGTTGGATTATTCATCTGCACAATCTGTTCAACAAGGTGGATTCCTAAAAAATATCATGCGCATAGGAACTTATCCTGTGCAAAGCTTCACAGCAGAGCAACATGTGGTGCTGAGCAAATCAGCTGTTAAAAGAGCCAGGTAAGTCCAACAAATATATGAACAAAATTTCAATATTATACCAAAATTTTATAGGAAAATTTTCGAACAGAATGTCACATCTACAACTAAGAATTCATCTTTGACTAGAAATTCTGTTCAATGGTTAATTGAACATCAATCATACAATGGAATGTGGATATTAAATGACGATGATATAAAACAATTAACAAAAGGAAAATCGTGGATCGAATTTCAATCAACAATTACCCATAATAAAGATATTATAACAACAAGTCTTGTCATTGCTTTACTTGAATCAAAATATGCTGATCAACTTAATCTTTGGATTCTTTTAACAGAAAAAGCACGAAATCAAATGATCAATTTAGGATTGAATAAAGATAATATTAATTCACTTATTCAACAAATTAAAGATAAATTCTAAATAAAAACTTGGATTCAACAGCATCTGTTGATTGTTATTTTAATATATCAATATTTTACCATACTTTAGTTAGTTTAATAAACATTTGGCAATTAAAAGAAACTCTAGATTCTTTCAATTTTATCTTATCAGATAGTTCAAAATCTGACAAATAAATATAAAATACGTATTTATCGGAAAATTCTGGCCAAATAAAAATTTGTATTTTTATCTTTCTGGAAAGGACCCCGCCGGATTTGTGATGAAATCTGCCACCCTTTAAATTCAATTTGAAATAGAGTGGAAACATGAGACACATGCTTCTGAATATTTCTACATATTTTTGTTTTCGAGAAATTCATTCGTGGAGGAAAGAACCCTATGTGTATATTTGACCTCGCAACCATGTGATATGTTGGACGTAACTGTGCTGAGATTTGTTTAATTAGCCACATATTCAACAACCAAATGTACCCAGATGGAGCATACGCGATGTGTACAATTAACACCTGTCACAGTGTATGCAATTGACCCAGATATATAATCATGGAGAACATATTTGATCTATCATACTTGACTTTATATATTTTCGATTTTACAAACAAATCTTTAACACGATGATAATTCGATGGGGGGAGGAAGAAAATATCAACGTCTTTAACTACTGACGAAGGTCAGGCGCTTATTAACGATCTTCTAAGCCTCATTCAAGAATCGCAGCTAGCATCTTATCTCGACTTCGACAATCGGTTTTTAACTGATGAAGACGACGAGGCATGGACGAGCTGGACCATCGAGCAATTCGACCAAATCTCGATGTACCTCCATTCTTCTTACAATCGTACTTCAAGAAACGCTTTCGCTATATTTTGGATCAAGGTTAAAACTAATCTATCGTTCAGACAGATCGACTCGTTATCCAATTTTGATGATGATATGAAATCTAGACCAAGGTGAACTGCAGAAGCGTTTGATTCAGTTGCGCAACTCATGCTAACATATTTTGTACCAAATCATCTGGGTATTGGTCATATTACTCGTGACGAAGCAAAAGATCATAACACTGCTTACACAAAGGTACGTACCATTTGGGCACTTTCTAACAAACCCTTAGGCAGCTAACGAAACCATTTGAAAATCGATTGATGAATTGAATATGAAACTAGTATTTCGCACATAGTTCATCATTTCATCCGACATAGATACTATCTGAAAAATTGTACCATTCCACAAACGTAACCTGCCAACACGGAAATCTAAATCTACAGTTTCTGTATAAAGAGTTTTTCGGAAACGATTTGATAATCGTGTAGGATGGCACCTACTTTTACTGTGGTAAGAGTAGTGCTAATACGGTTAACAGATCTATGTATTCTGGTCAAGAGAAAAGATGTTTAATCAAGTTCATGTCACTAGTCTCACCAACTGATTATATTCTTGATACAATTGGACCATTTCGTGGAACAATGAACGATGCGTCGATAGCAGAAAGAATTTTGCAAACAAATAACGAACTTGTGGCATGGTCTGATGGCTCTGGTCAAATGATGTTGGACAGAGGTTTTCGTGACGTTCGAGAAACTCGCTTATGAGACAGGAATGTCAGATTTTCTTCGAAAAGCAGAAAAACAACATTCCATATTCGCAAGCAATACATCAAGACCATGCACAAAAACAAGACGGGTGGTGGAATTTTACCGCGCAAGAATGAAAAAGTGGCATTTTCTAGATGATAAAATTGAGAATTCGTCGATCCCAAAGATCGAAGTAAGTCAATCAAAAACTATTTCTTTTTTACCAGTAGACATGAGCAATTCAAACATGGACATAACTATATCGCAACTACTGCTGAGCTGACGTTGACATGATTAATGAGTGTTTTAGCTATGCAGGTTTAGAGTGACTATACGTCAGAATATGTTCAAAAACTCGTCATTACCTATTATTTATCTTTATGTATTACGCAAGATAGAATTCAGTTCTGAAAGTGTCATTATCCACTTTTTTTCGTTCAAAGGTTGCTGTTCGTATAGTATCTGCTGCATTGAACGTCAACCGTGGCCCTATTGTGGATAATCTTAACTCGAATTATCATCAGCGACTTGCTCAATTGATGAGAGATCGTCTTTTACAACAAAACACTCTGCTCGCACAGATCGAAGCTGGCACGCTCCCGTTGGACAAGCAAAATTGAAGATGCGGAATTTGACTTTCCGGAACTTTCTCTTCACGACTTACGTATTTTGTTTTTTCGCACTTATCAACTTAAGTTAGCTCGTCCTTATGTAGAAGAACACTTAGGTGACGATGAAAATATTCGACGATGCATCATTCAGAGTCTGTATTCGAACGCTATTCGATACAAGAGTTGGATCCAATACTCTTTAGTCGGTGATTCAATAAGAGCTTGGTATTGCACTTGTTCGACAGGTGCTAGAACTATTGGCTGCTGTAGTCACGTTGCATCTATTATATGATATCTGTCATATGCTCGTCATAACGGTTTCCATTCATCGCAAGGTCGTCGTCGAATTCAGCAAGCCATTACAGAAGCAGTGGAAGAATCGGATAGTTTAACAAGAAACACATTCCCGTGTAGAAAAAAACCATTTATCATATTTCTTATACCTTTTTTATATCTATTTGTTAATTTTTGCTTGTCTACAAATTCAAATAGAGATACTCATTTGAAAATAAATGTTCATATGAATAGACTTTATGAAGTTTAACGAAATAGTCTGTATTTCTGAACATTCGAACTATAGGGATTGTATCTACTTTAAAATATGACTAACAAATATCTGTAAAACTCACTTATATAAGCAAGAGGAGACCATTGGAGCAAAAGATTAAACTTTTTCCCAACAAGTAGATTCATCATTAGTAATTGTAAGATTCAATCAATGGTCCAAATTGGATATGTATTTCAAGATTGTTATATCGATGTTCGTGAGATAGATGAAAATAAGTGAATCTTTGGAGATATTTTTCATGTAGATAAAACTGGGTATGTTATAGAGGCAAATATAATGTAGTTTTTGAACGATCGGTTTCCTCCCCATCGAATTATTCTCGTGTTAGAGATTTGTTTGTAAAATCGAAAATATATAAAAATCAAGTTTGATAGATCAAATATGTTCTGTATAACTATATATCTGGGTACCGATGAACATAGGCTGACATATAGCTCGGCTGAGAGTATTCCTGGGACTATGTATAACAAAATCTATTCCTATCTATTCCTAAACTGGCATGGGTGAATGGGCATAGCTAAATGTATCGCTATCTATTCCTAAGTATGTGTAGGAGTGTATTAGGAATTCGTCACTTATATTATAAGTCGAATTAGGCAGCTACTCCAGATGTGGATCACTCTGTAGGCAAGCTTTCGTAAAGCAGTTTGAAATAATCGATAGAGCTTGTGCACAGACAGATAACTTGCGAAGAAAGTTTTATTTAGGGCCGTTCTACACTGAGACTCGTCCAATTTTTTATGCAGACACGCTTCCCTACTCTATTTTATATTTATTTCATTCTTTACCGCTTCTTTGAGTATTTTTTGTTCTTATCAGTCATTATCAACTGATGTTTTGTACATTGGTAGCTTTAGTTTCCAACTTGAATAACACTACACAACATACATATTTTTCTGTATTTAAAACGTTGAAAAAATTCTTTTATTATATAAGTTATTTTATTTGTTCAATAGAGAAAACAGATGGCTCATCAAAGTTTGCATGAATATCATAAATATATTTCGCACAAAGACTTCGAGATTCAAATGAAGACTGACGGAAGTTCGGAACTACTCGAAATTTTGAAACGGTATTACCTGGAAAAATGGAAACAAATTCCGATTGAATGGTTTCAAAATTTTACAACTTGGCATCAATCGCAGGAAGACGTTGCACAATACGAAGCAGTGTTACTGCGTTCAGCTGAATATGGAATGAAATTTTTGAAAACATGTCCTGCATTTTCAATCGTTTTACAAATTGTTTTCGTATTTGACGATGACGTTATTACTGAAGATAATGTATTTTATGATATTTGGAGCTCATTCACTATGTATGGTTATGACGCAGCATTGGATCAATCAAATAAATATCTGATTCCATCAATTAAGAAGAAATATAACAATGCATACGATAATGTTTTATTTTATGCATTGTGGGAGTATTTTCGTGAACCAATGGTGAATCTATATAATGAATGTAAAATTAAATTGCGACGAAATCTTCTCCATATTACTTTGAATTCGTTGGCTAAACTAGGATGGAATGGCGGTCTTGAAGATAATTGTGTTATTGAATTTATATTGGAAGTTCAATATAAAAACTTAATATCTAAACATAAAAAATATCTTATCGGAAATCAATTATCTAATAAAACTATCACATCCAAAATACCATCGAATTCCGATACACCTTCATACGTTCCCAGCTCGAAGTTTGCAGGAAACGGCTGGGAAATGACTGGAACCTACGTTTGAACTTCCGGCCGGAACCGACCGTGCCATACTAACCTGGGTATCACTGTGGATACTATGAATGAATTGTAAGTGATAATCTCATGTACAAATGAAGAGATTTCTAATATTTCGTCCTTCTTATCCTATGTTCAAACTCACACTCTCACCCTAAACATCGAATCTATTTTCTGATTTATAAATCGTTCTACAAAGCTCGATTGAAATATTCTGTATTTGAAATTTATGAAGTTAAATATAATTGAAGAGTAAATTATATTTGTTCGAAATGCTAACTTCTGTAAAAGAAAAAAAATAGTTACATGACTGTGTTCTAGATGTCCACTAACTTTCCTGGTAAATCGGTGCTTGATGAAAAACACGAGTATAATGATCGATGAAACGTGCTCGAATGAAATTGTACAGCTCATATTCAGGCTTGAGTAATTGTAAAAGAATATTGCGAGTCCTGTTGTTTATATTATGACGATATTTCTTGGGTACTCGATTTACGATGCGGCGATTTGAGCCGTTCACATAGGCATCCAGGAGACCAGTAAATATGGATGGTTGGATATGCTCAAGAAGTCTTAGCGAACTTTCAAGGTATTCCAGAAGACCCACGTGAATAAAGTACCGTTCGATATTAGTCTTCGCAAGAGCGAGAGCAGCATCACTTGTTGGCCTGGTTAAGCTATCGTCGCATATAGATAAGTGGCCACAAAAGTACGGGATTGGAGAACGAACTCCATAAGGGTTTGTGATACAACGAGAAGGATCACCAGTAGAAACACATTCGTCCATCGTCATATTGCGCAAAGATGGATGTATCATTAAGCACTGACGTTGACTGCGTGACACTGTACATCCAAACCGGCGAAAGTCGAAACTAGATAAAGTACGTGCTAGTGGATCGCGATACTGGTTTATATAATAAAAAGTAGCATTTGATGTAGACGCAACATGAAGGAAGTGAAAATGTTGTAGTAACACGGTCGGACGAGGACTGTGAACATATACATGATGACGGATGTCTCTAGTCAAATTATATTGTTCTTCAATGGACAAACGGTGATAAAGAGATTCTGAATGTCCAAATTTATGTATGAATGCACCTGTTCTGCTTGATAACTGTTCGAAAAGAACATTTAAGAGCGAACTGCCACATTTGGGTATCCGATTGTACAGAATCATGATGACTGCAGTTGAGTTGGCCTTTCCCACAAGTCTCTCCGTGGGTGCGAAGTGATAGTTCAGAATGGTGATAAATGCACATATTACTACTATTCCGTACTTAATCTTATGTCTAAATCGTTTCGCTAACATAGCTAATCTATTTTCTGAAACAAAACGAGTGTGACCAATAAATTGTAATGGAAAATGAATTGAGTTAATTGCTGAATGATACGACCAGAAAACAGACAAGTGATTATTGAAATGTTTAGTTGTCCTTTCATCCCTAGGCCAATCAATCCCGTACTCGGATCCCATCGGATCCAATATAGGATTTTACCAGATCTTTCATCCGAAGTACAGTCGATGAATGAAAACTATAGCAAACGGCTTACAATTGTACTGAATTTTATGTCATCGTGGAAGAATTGTGTTTATTTTGAGACGGAGTAACATGTTATCTTTTGTCTTACTATAGACGAAACTTATATATGATAGAAGCTTTGCATTAGAACGGACCAGTGAAAAATATTTTCTGACAATATCAGCTCAATTTGTTTTATTCACATCAGTTAGTGGAAAAGTAAACCATGAAAGGTCATATTGGTTATAGTTTTTCATGATTTATATTTCCCCTATAAAAAGTAGTTCTTGAGCCATTATTTGAGGGTGAGGGTGAGGTGATGAAAATATATCTTGACTGAGAGTCTCACGCATATAATGAACTTCACAGTTCAGTTTCATAATACATATATTCTAGAACTTTTCCATTTCTATCAAGCAAACTAGGTATAGCATGAACTTCAGCTAACTTTTTCGCAATTGAAATCATCAAGAACTCATACACTTTCTGTAAACCGCTATAACGCATTAGGTCAGTAAGACGGGATCGTATCTACAAGTATACCTAAATCTAAATATATTTGTGTATTCAGGTAGAATTCTGTGCATTTATATTGTAAGTCGAATTAGACAGCTGCTCTATTTTCGAATGTTTGTTTTGAAAGATAATAATCCACGTAAAACTTTTTTCTTAAAACCAAATCCTTTTTCTATAAAGTAATTTTGGAGTGACTAAAAATTTCGAAAACTAACTCTCCTGACAGTACAAAAAGCAAGCCTGTGGATGTCTGGACATGAGGGTGCTTTCATTGTATCCAGATTATTTCGCTCATATATAGGCATAAAATAAATCAGAAATATGTAGAATGATAGAGAAATTCAGATGTTTTCCGAATATGATGTCGGTTGTAAACAAAACTCAAAACACTAACAGCAGCCATTTTTTTAGAAGCATGCAACCGGAAAAGCTGAAGCGAGTATTTAAGAAATATATTTTAAAAAGTCAGAAGTAAAGTAAGTCAGCTCGAGCAGCGTTACTTATTACTCATTGGCGGTATGACATATTTTGAGGTTATTGCTGCTAGTATGCTTCTGTTTTTCATCCAGTGCATTCTTTCTTTATTGCTGTGAAATGATTCGTTAGTAACACCAAACGATGAAAGACAGATGAATGTAGTACATAATGTGCGTTTATCATGCGCCCATAAGGTAACGCATTAGATCGTTAATGAAGCATAACTTAATTGAAGAAAGTTCTATTGCGTTCAAAATTCTAAAGCATGTTCAATAATTTTTAAATATCTTGTAGGGGAACTATAACTTATGCGGCGGAATCCAGTTAGGAAATGAAAAACGAGAGGTTGTGATGAAAAAAAATGTAATATTTAGATTAAAATTAATGGGCTCACTCTTTTCACTCACTGTGAAAAATCACAAAAAGAATGTTAATTAAGGGTAAAATAGAGTACTTGAAAGATATCACGAGAAAAGGCAAAAGTCATCGAGCGTGCATAATGTCATTGTATTCAATCAAATGATATCGATCTAAAGTTGGTCTTTATGACGAAAGTTCATCTCCGAATGCCACAATATTCCATATCAACCACGGGATTTCCGCCACCGACGAAGGAATCCAAAATTAAATTGGTACATTCTTTGATTTGCCAGCCAAACCAATACAATGGCGATCATTAATGGAACACCGGTATTGTAAATAACCGAGGTACAATGAAGAATGGCAGTTATAATTATGTGTATGAAATCAATTAGACGACTTGTAACCACATAATGTTCTCCGTAAAACTCATCTGTATAAATGTTGTAGTGAAATATTGATGCTACATGCTTAATGAGACGAACAATGAAGTAACGTCTCTGCGCATTCTCATGTGTTCCACGACGATCAGTAAAACATGAAGCGACCACTCGACTGACAATAATGACACCACTGTACGTTAAGACATTGTAAACGCCAACCAGTTTGGTTTGCGTGATTGAAACGATGGACGAGTAGATCATCGAATAGTTCTGATGACCTGGAAAGCTCACAACTACTGCAAGAAGCTGACCATTGGTGAGCTGACCCGCTGTGATGTAGGGTTCATTATTGCTCTTACTGCCATTGAATATACGAACAAAATGATCAGGACTCAATGTTAGTCGATGTCCAGACTCGGTTATAATTATCAAAAAGTTAGCTAAAATGAATAGTGTAGAAATCGTTAACTCGATTCGAATATTAAACTTCTGAACTTGTCAATTTAAAATTCGAGTTTTCAATAGTTTGTCTTTGCGGTGTATACTGGAACATCTTTCTCTTCATCCTCACTTTAGTCGCAACTCTGCAACATCCTCAAGATACTGTTCTGTAGTGAGAATGGCACTTTCGATATCAGAATACTACATATTGAAAATGGGTAGAGTATGAGCTATCAGACTAAATTCTGTCTTAAATGATACGGTCTAAAACATTAAATTATGTATTTAGACTCAGCTACGGTACTGTCAACGTTGACTGACTTGACGGAACTCTTTGTTCTGTACTCTCCAACACGCTCACTTTCACCCTTGCGCCTAACTTGAATTCTGAATTGAAAGATATAGAAGTTTGAAAGTTTAATACTCGAAGCAGCTTGTCGACTTTTACATGTATGGCTAAAATCTGATAATGAATACATTTTACAATGAGTATATCAATAAACAGAAATCTTGTGATGTAACTTATTCATGTTTGATTGAGAGGAATGATTTTGAGTTAGTGCTATGACTGTATACTGTATTTTCTATCGTTCATACTAGTCAAAACTCCCAAGTGAAACATTCTATATTTCTCTTTTTTCATTTGCAGGTTTTTGCCAGTACTTCATTACTACAAGAACTATATCGTGTAAATTTATCATTCTTTTTATTCTCCTAGTTGAAAAAAGAAAGTTCGTATCAATTGAAACTAGGGATGGACCATTTAATTTAATTCTACTTAATTAACTACTAAACGATTAAATAATCATAATCTGTGATCTTTTCTGACAAATTATTATCTATAGGACGCAGCATTAATTACATGTCCCCTGGTAAGATACTCAGCTCTCAGATTGATACCATCGTCGGAACCAGTGTGGAAAAACTCTTTATTCCAAGGCCCATTACATCGAATTCTGATTGGTCAATTTCAACCAATCACCGATGACCGCGATTTTTTTTCAAAAGCTTATTTTCACTAGAAATCCACCGGGAAGGTCTTATATAAGGATGTTTTTTTTTTACCTCTGATTGTATTTGGCCTCCAGAGATCGGTATTGGTTGTTAATCTTCTTACAGGTCGGCAGCGTTTGGCTCCGGTTATGGGATATTAACCATGGGCCTTTGAGTTTTCGTTCATGAATCTATATTTGCAGAGTCAGAATGGATCTACAATTGCCTCTGAAGCAATATAAGATCTTTCTTATACGTTAATCACTTAATAAAGTGGAAATTACCGGTTAACGGGTTACTGTTTACGTTAATTTCGAATTAACGGAAATGGTCCACCCCTAATTGAAACAGTAAATCCCATTATCTATCGACAGATCGCAAATCAACGCTTAAAATGTTGTCTTTTACCATAATGATAGTCCCAAGTACTATAGTATTAGACTATCTTATATATACATAGCTGAACAACATCGCCATCATAAAATATCTGTCTACTATCACTATAAGGAGCAGAAAAGTCGACACAACATTCTTGTGACGTAAAAACAATAGTTTGTCATTAGTACCAGGCAATTATTGTACAATAACGATGTCAAGATCTTCCTATTACATACTACTAGCGTATCAAAGAAAACATTGAAGAAAAAAAGACGGAAGTGTACAATTTGAAAGCGAGTTATTCAAATATTCTCCAAAATTGAAAGTTGTCTGAAATCTATGTTAACCGTTTCAGTACTATGGTATAGAAAATAGCAACACCTATTTAAATTGTTAATTTCTATGCTAAAATTGATAAAGCCTTATAAGGAATTTTCTGAAGGAAAGCGGTATTATTCTTTAACTTGGATTATCAAAAACTAATTTGGATCTGAAAGGATTAACATAAATGAAAGAGAAGTACGATTTCTGTGTTGTGATTAGAGAATGTCGGTATGCACTGTAAGTGAACACAAATTCATGTCTTTATCATACTACTCTAGATATCACGAACTAGAAAGAATACTTGCTTGCAGTATCGTTACATTCAAAAATGTGCAAATTATTCATACCTGCCATATTTGGTTCATGGTGAAGACGCACAAGCACTTCATCTTCGCCTAATTTATAAAATTTTGACTGACTGTCACCATCAATTGTCTTCACTCGATCACCCATTCGCACGTGCTTTATTTGTTTTTCTCTCCCATCGGCCATTAAGACATATTCATCACCATGGAAACACGAAACACAACTTCCAGGGCCGCAATCTCCGCTACAACATTCTGAAGAACTTGTACATGGACTACCGTTTTGTATGCAACAAGTGCCACTTTGACAGGTTGATTCAGCAGCACTTCCACAACAGTCAGAAGGTGTTGTGCAAGATTTAGTTAGTGGTGCACAGCATTGACTAGATTGGCATGTTATCGATCCAGCAGCACTTCCACAACAGTCAGAAAGTGTTGTACAAGATTTAGTTAGTGGTGCACAGCATTGACTAGATTGGCATGTTATCGATCCAGCAGCACTTCCACAACAGTCAGAAAGTGCTGTGCAACTAGCCTGAATCGCCTGACAACCTGCAAATTGAACGAGAAGACTCACGAAATTGATAACAATTAGATACAGATATAGCGGGAGCCTTCAAATCCTGAATAGTTGTCGCCGTCGTCTTCACTCTCACCCTACATACTGGGAAAATTTTAGTGAAATTTGTGATATCATCTGAGCACGACATATGTTGGCTTTCGTGCATTGACTCATAAGAGTATGCTTATAGAGTGAGATGGCTGATTTCTGTCTTTTAAGTAGGCATTGATTCCATGAGCATTTATTTCATATAGCGGTAATTACTTTCAAGATCGATATGATTTTATGAAAACAGGCAATCACTGCTCATAGTATAAGACATACATCCTTTTCTTGGAGAAGAGAATCCTTGTGACGTTCAGATTATGCCGGAAAATCTACTTAACTGAATTCTTCGAAGTGTCTCATCTTGAATGTCTACAGACAGCTATCTTTATTTTACTGTTTTGATTATGTGCATCGTGTGAAAACCCATACTCAATATGAAGCTACGAACAGACTTACTACTGGGGCGTCTCGTTTCAGAAAACAAGATCCTAAGTTAAGTCATCAGAGCGTTCAGCCTTACATCTTAAGAACTAATAGCTGAAAATAAACAACTGAGTTGGATACTGCCGAAGTAGATTTAATAAACACTGACTTCGTAAGATCCTGGATCATTGAAGTTGTAATGAAAAACTATGACAACAAAAAGCATTATTTTTCATTGCTCCTGCAGGGCTTTCTGTGGTCACCAGGACAGACCTAAGGAATAGTGTTTTTACTATTCTTCAAATAGTTAATGTTTGTTACATTATACTACACTTTAGCTGTATCTTATACAATATAGAACATGGTCTTGTATCGAGGACAAAACGTAGCAAAGAGAAAAGAACAAAAATAGAGAGAACAAGATGGGGTACAGACAGTGAGAAGCTGTGAATCCAGCTTTTCTGAGACTCGAACTCGGCAGGTCTAGACCCGCCTTTTATTTTACCAATATATGGCATTCTCTACATATAAGCAAATTCGAATTGATGCTTCACCATAGAAGTTTCTTCGTCTAGTTCCCTCGACTGAAAGGAAGGTCATACGAAAAAAATTAGTTTGTCTGTCTGTGTCAGGGTCAAAGGTCAAAAAAACATTTTTCGAAAAATGTTCAAAACTACATACAACATCATTTGTTTATAGTAGTGCTACTCTAACTAAAAAAGATGCCAAAGAATTAATTAATAAACACAATTCGCTCCCATAACGTTAATTATTCTCGACATCACTGTCGTTACCCGTTCGATATTGATTGAGTTCATGCACTGTGAAAAAAATAGAAGTTTTAGGGAACATGTATCGAGAGGAAGGTCTTTTGGAGTTTTTTACCGATCTGATGAACCAAAAAAAATTTCGTAAACATTTTATCGACTTCTTCTGGTTCCGTTAATTCATAAGAAACCTCAAAAGATATTTCCCTCGATACAGGTTCCGTAAAGCTCCTCTTTTTTAAACGTGTAAATTGCTCACCTTTCCTCATGATACATCCGCGCATTCACCTATCTGTCTGGATGGCGTAACCCGTTGGATAATGATCAAATTTACTCAAATTCCCCAGCGCTTGACGAAATACTAGTGTCTTTTGAAAAGGATACTCAGGATAATAGTATTATGACATCATCCTGTAGGCTTGAGTTAGAAATATACTTTATCATTTTGAAACATTCTGTACACTTGCTGGTAAAGAAATGGTGGCAAGAAATTCAATGACACCTACATCAAGCTTCATATAACTGTGAAATCAAATCAGATACAAGCTTATCTCAGATATTTGTCTAGATGGTTGAATGTGACTGTAATCCTATTAGCGATGAATCTATTTCTGATTTATTATCCCCCCTGACATCAATGTGAAGCTAGCACGAAGGAGCTAGCACGAACAAACGATGTGTTAGCTAAAAACTTTTTTACTAAATATGTCCCGTCCATGAAAACTACACCATTCGACTGAGAATTTAATTCTGGATCCAATGGTGACACTTCTGTTCACCGGACAAATTTTGGAAAAATTCTATCTGGATTATATATAGACCTAAAGGAAACGAACAAAGATATAGATAGAAACTTTTTTAGCTAACACATCGTTTGCTCGTGCTAGCTCCTTCGTGTTAGCTTCACACCGATCTCCCTGACTAGTTGTAATTAATCTACTTTAACAAAGTTTATTGTTGCTAATCAAATATGACCAAAATCAAACAAAATACCTGTCGTTGTGGTTGTCGTTGTTGTCGTCATCATAGTAATACTAGTAGTAGTTGTAGCTTTAGTTGTAGAGACTATAGTCGTTAGTTCAACTAAAATGAGATATGTGATAAAAGTATAAACAAAGAACAAGCCTATAAATTCCAGCATACTGTAACATTTGTGAAAAAAGCATGCAATGCTCTAACAGTTATATAACCTATTACTTATGAAATGCATCTGAGCCATCAAAAACACGAAACCAAAAAATAGTCACGTCAATATCATATTAAAGGTAGAAAGTAAGTGTAGAAAAAGTGATTTCGTACCTGGTTTAACCTGTCCAGTGGAACAGAAAACGGTCTCTGTCATAATTGTCGATCCGTTAGCCAAAGTTAGTAGTATTAGTGCCTGTGAACGTATAATCGCAGTGACTTTTTCGAATGTTTCGTTGAAGTTCTTTCGGCAGCCGTTAAGAAGGCACGAAAATCGAGGCTTGACGATAAATGCAACAAACAGCAAATCACCCGTGGTGTTTGGATTTACTTCACATTGTTCGTTCGTGGATCTATAAAGCAAATAAGATTGTTGTCTTCAGATCAATCTAGCGTACCGAGTTTCACGTCGTCGTTTACCAGAGGCATTCGATTCTGTCGAAATGAATAGTGTTGTTATAACGCTTATATCAGTATTTGAATATTGATTCATCAACTATAAACTTTAATAGCAACAAGATATTTTGTGAGAATATGAAACACAAACCTGTGTGGCCAGGCTGTTAAGATTTGGAATCGCAGACACACTATCACTTTTGAAATTAGTACCATAAGTGACATTGTACGGTAATAGGACTGAAAATAAACAAGCTATCTATCAAATCAATTAACGAAAAACAAATAAACACATACAAGAATTGATAGTGGTACCAGAAATAGGATTTGTTGACAAGTAAACTGGAATTAAACTTAGTACCACTACTATTGCGACGAGGCCGGGGATGTAAAGGAAGCAACACAATAGTGTGAACGGCCAGTAGTTCCTGAAAAAATATAGGAGTACTTTCAACTAGAAATGCATTTCAAGCTTGAAATGTCTGCAGTATATGCAGACTTATTAAATCTGCGAAGAACTCGATCGAAATTCTATTGATCGATGCATTCCTCTTAGTATAAGTAAAAAGCATCCTGAAATTGTAGAATATCCTTAGCCTTCGTCAGTTGATTATGATTTGTTTTGTATTAAAAAAGATCTCATTCTACTTGCAAAATAATTGTTTATTGGGTAGTACTACTATCCATTTTTCAAAATAGAAGATGGGATACGGTAAGTTGAATAACTTGAGATCGGAAACAGATATTGAGGTCGGATTTTCAGCATTGTATGGCCAAGACCGAGCCACGTAAGGATATGTGAAAAAACGGAATTTTCGATTTGGACTGAGAGGTGATGCCAAGAAACTCTTACCAAAACAGATTTGCCAAAACTAGAAAACACGANGCGAGAAGGGTCGCCAGTAGAAACACATTCGTCCATCGTTAGATTGCGCAAAGATGGATGTATCATTAAGCACTGATGTTGACTGCGTGACACTGTACATCCAAACCGTCGAAAGTCGAAACTAGATAAAGTACGTGCTAGTGGATCACGATACTGGTTTATATAATAAAAAGTAGCATTTGATGTAGACGCAACATGAAGGAAGTGAAAATGTTGTAGGAACACAGTCGGACGAGGACTGTGAACATATACATGATGACGGATGTCTCTAGTCAAATTATGTTGTTCTTCGATGGACAAACGGTGATAAAGAGATTCTGAATGTCCAAATATGTGTATGAATGCACCTGTTCTGCTTGATAACTGTTCGAAAAGAACATTTAAGAGCGAACTGCCACATTTGGGTATCCGATTGTACAGAATCATGATGACTGCAGTTGAGTTGGTCTTTTCCACAAGTCTCTCCGTGGGTGCGAAGTGATAGTTCAGAATGGTGATAATTGCACATATTAATACTATTCCATACTTAATCTTATGTCTAAGTCGTTTCGCTAACATAGCTAATCTATTTTCTGAAACAAAAAGAGTATGACCAATAAATTGTACTGGAAAATGAATCGAGTTAATTGCTCAATGATACGACCAGAAAATAGACAAGTGATTATTGAAATGTTTAGTTCTCCTTTCATCCCTTCGACTGAAAATAGAATGATACGAAATGTATTTAAAAAATTGATTTGTGGCAGATAAGAGATCACCATAAACTAAAACTTCTATTTCATCCGAAGTACAGTCGATGAATGAAAACTATAGCAAACGGCTTACAATTGTATTGAATTTTATGTCATCGTGGAAGAATTGTGTTTATTTTGAGACAGAGTAACATGTTACCTTTTGTCTTACTACAGATGAAACTTATGACAGAAGCTTTGCATTAGAACGGACCAGTGAAAGCTATTTTCTGACAATATCCGCTCAATTTTTTTATTCACATCAGTTAGTGGAAAAGTAAACCATGAAAAGTCATATTTGTTATAGTTTTCAATGATTTATATTTCCCCTATAAAAATTAGTTCTTGAGCCGTTATTAGTTTCAACAAATATCTCATGGTCAGTGATCTGCAGCATACACAAGTTGTCGAATTCGACTTATAATATAAATGCATCCTCAGTAGTCATATATCACTTATAAAATAAATATATATTTATTCAACCAATAAAATATACATAGAAATTTAGTTTTAGATAGCTATACATATACATATAGCCACCCATATAAACTTGAACAGGCATCATTTTTCTAGGATAACTAATAGCTTAGATATTGAGGGTGCACGGGAGGCGATGAGAATATATCTTGACTGAAAGTCCCACGCATATAATGAACTTCACAGTTCAGTTTCATAATACATATATTCTAGAACTTTCCCATTTCTATCAAGCAAACTAGGTATAGCATGAACTTCAGCTAACGTTTTCACAATTGAAATCATCAAGAACTCCTACACTTCCTATAAACTACTATAACACATTAGATCAGCAAGACGAGACCGTATCTACAGGTATACCTAAATCTAAATCTATTTGTGTATTCAGGTAGAATTATGTGTATTTATATTATAAGTCGAATTAGACAGTTACTCACATAATGTGCGTTTATCATGCGCCCATAAGGTAACGCATTAGATCGGCAATGAAACATAACTTAATTGAAGAAAGTTCTATTGCGTTCAAAATTCTAAAGCGTGCTCGATAATTTTTAAATATCTTGTACGGGCACTATAACATATGCGGCGGATTCCAGTTAGGAAATGAAAAACGAAAGATTGTGATGAAAAAATGTAATATTTAGATTAAAATTAATGGACTCACTCTTTTCACTCAATGTGAAAAATCACAAAAAGAATGTTGATTAAGGGTAAAATAGAGTACTTGAAAGATATCACTAGAAAAGGCAAAAGTCATTGTATTCAATCAAATGATATCGATCGAAAGTAAGTCTTTATGACGCAAGTTTATCTCCTAATGCCACAATATTCCATATCAACCACGGAATTTCAACCACCGACGAAGGAATCCAAAATTAAAATGGTACATTCTTTGATTTGCCAGCCAAACCAATACAATGGTGATCATTAATGGAACACCAGTACGGTACATAACCGAGGTACAATGAAGAATGGCAGTTATGATTATGTGTATGAAATCAATTAGACGACTCGTAACCACATAATGTTCTCCGTAAAACTCATCTGTATAAATGTTGTAGTGAAATATTGATGCTACATGCTTCATGAGACGAACAATGAAGTAACGTCTCTGCGCATTCTCATGTGTTCCACGACGATCAGTAAAACATGAAGCGACCACTCGACTGACAATAATGATACCACTGTACGTTAAGACATTGTAAACGCCAACGAGTTTGGATTGCGTGATTGAAACGATGGGCGAGTAGATCACCGAATAGTTCTGATGATCTGGAAAGCCCATAACTACTGCAACAAGCTGACCATTGGTGAGCTGACCCGCTGTGATATAGGGTTCATTATTGCTCTCATTGCCATTGAATATACGAACAAAATGATCAGGACTCAATGTTAGTCGATGTCCAGACTCGGTTATAATTATCAAAAAGTTAGCTAAAATGAGTAGTGTAGAAATCGTTAACTCGATTCGAATATTAAACTTATGAACCTTTCAATTTAAAATTCGAGTTTTCAATAGTTTGTCTTTGCAGTGTATACTGGAACATCTTTCTCTTCATCCTCACTTTAGTCGCAACTGTGCAACATCCTAAAGATACTGTTCTGTAATGAGAATGGCACTTTCGATATCAGAAGACTACATATTGAAAGTGGGTAGAGTATGAGCTATCAGACTCAATTCTGTCTCAACTGATACGGTCTAAAACATTAAAATATGTATTTAGGCTCAGTTACGGTACTGTCAACGTTGACTGACTTGATAGAACCCTTTGTTCTGTACCCTCCAACAGGCTCACTTTCACCCTTACGCCTAACTCAAATTCTAAACTGAAAGATATAGAAATTTGAAAGTTTAATACTCGAAACAGCTTTTCGACTTTTGCATGTATGGCTAAATCTGATAATGAATACATTTTACAATGAATATATCAATAAACAGAAGTCTTGTGATGTAACTTATTAATGTTTGATTGAGAGGAATGATTTTGAGTTAGTGCTATGACTGTATACTGTATTTTCTATCGTTCATACTAGTCAAAACTCCCAAGTGAAATATTCTATATTCCCTAATTTCATTTGCAGGTTTTTGCTAGTACTTCATTACTACAAGAACTATTTCGACAGATCGAAAATCAACGCTTAAAATGTTGTCTTTTACCATAATGATAGTCCCAAGTACTATAGTATTAGACTACCCTTATATATACATAGTTGAACAGCATCGCCAGCATACAATATGTGTCTACTATCACTATAAGGAGCAGAAAAGTCGACACAACATTCTTGTGACGTAAAAACAATAGTTTGTCATTAGTATCAGGCAATTATTGTACAATAACGATGACAAGATCTTCTTATTAAATACTACTAGTGTATCGAAGAAAACATTGAAGAAAAAAAGACGAAACTGTACAATTTGAAAGCGAGTTATTCAAATATTCTCCAAAATTGAAAGTTGTCTGAAATCTATGTTAACCGTTTCAATACTATGGCATAGAACAAAACAACACATGTTTAATTTGTTCATTTCTATGCTAAAATTGATAAAACCTTATAAGGAATTTTCTGAAGGAAAGCGGTAGTATCCTTTAACATGTTGATTGTCCACATGAATGAAAGTGGTAATTTCTCTACGTCCACTTTTTCCACCATAATTTTGAAATATACTATTTTTTGACGTATATGATGTTCAAAAACGATGCAAATAAGTTTTAATCTACAATTAGAATGTTTGTTTATGCCTTACCGATACGTGACAATAGTTCAATTTAAATCACTTAGTTACATTCAATAAATGCTGGATTCAAACATCGTATATGATGCATTGAGTAGTCACGTAAGAATCATTTGCAGGATATTCGTGCAATTTTTGTTCAGATTCGTCTGAAAACCTGTATCGCCTCTAAAAATGGTTGTGTTGAATTCAGAACTTAATTCTCTATAGAATGATGTAATTTCTAAAGGGAGTTACCGGAAGAAAAATAACATCACCTGCGCCAACACTCATATCATCGTCTCCCGCGATACCCACCGAGACCTATATCACTCGATAGAGGACTAAAGTCTGAATTCAACACCATCTATCTTAAAGCCAACACAAGTTTTCAGGCGAATCCGGACAAAAAAAAACACACGAATATGGTGCTAACTTTCCTTACATCGGACAGTCAACGTGTTAACTTAACAAGAAAATGTGTGAATAGATCTTCCCTCTTTCATCGTAGCAAAACATTTCCCTAGCATTCCATAGTTTTGCTTCTTTATTATGCGGAGAGCGACCATATCCAAAGCCCGACGAAAACAAAATGATCGGAACAGCATCGTCATACTTCAACTACGAAAAAGCTAATTTTTGGGTCTGAAAGGGTTAACATAAATGAAAGAGAAGTACGATTTCTGTGTTGTGATTAGAAAATGTCGGTATGCACTGTAAGTGAACACAAATTCATTTCTTTATCATACTACTTTAGATATCACGAACTACAAAGAATACTTGCTTGTAGTATCGTTACATTCAAAAATATGCAAATTAATCATACCTGTCATATTTGGTTCATGGTGAAGACGCACAAGCACTTCATCTTCGCCCAATTTATAAACTTTTGACTGACTGTCATCAACAATTGTCTTCACTCGATCACCCATTCGGACGTGTTTTATTTGTTTTTCTCTCCCATCGGCCATTAAGACATATTCATCACCATGGAAACACGGAATGCAATTTCCAGTGCCGCAAGTTCCGCTACAACAGTCTGAAGCACTTGTACATGGACTACCGTCTTGTATGCAGCAAGTGGCACTTAGACAGGTTGATCCAGCAGCATTTCCACAACACTCAGTAGCTGTTGTGCAACTAGCCTGAATCGCATGACAGCCTGCGAATTGAACGAGAAGACTCGCGAAATTGGTAACAACTAGATACAGATATAGCGGGAGCCTTCAAATCCTCAATAGTTGTCACCATCACCTCCACCCTCACCCTACATACTGGGAAAATTTCAGTGAAATTTGTGATATCGACAGAGCACGACATATGTTGGCTTTCGTGCATTGACTCATAAGAGTATATTTATAAGGTAAGATGGGTGCTTTCTGTCTTTTAAGTGGGCATTGATTCCATGAACATTTATTTCATATAGTAATAATTACTTTCAAGATCGATATGATTTATGAAAGCAGGCAATCACTGACCATAATATAAGACATACATCCTTATCTTGGAGAAGAGAATCCTTGTGACGTTCAGATTATCCTGGAAAATCTACTTAACTGAATTCTTCGAAGTGTCTCATCTTGAAGATCTACAGACGGCTATCTTTATTTTTCTGTTTTGATTATGTGCATCGTGTGAAAATCCATACTCAACATGAATCTACGAACAGACTTACTACTAGAACGTCTCGTTTCAGAAAACAAGATCCTAAATCATCAGAGTGTTCAAGCTTACATCTTACGAACTAATAGCTGAAAATAAACAACTGAGTTGAATACTACCGAAGTAGATTTAATAAACACTGACTTCGTGAGACTCTGGGTCATTGAAATTGTAATGAAAAGAAACGACAACAAAAAACATTATTCTTCGTCGCTGCTGCAGGGCTTTTTGTGGTCACAAAGGCAAACTTAAGGAATAGTGTTTTTACTATTCTTCAGAAAGTTAATGTTTGTTACATTATACTACACTTTAGCTGTATCTTATACAATATAGAACATTGTTTTGTATCGAGGACAAAACGTAGAAAAGAGAAAAGAACAAAAATAGAGAGAACAAGATGGAGCACAGACAGCGAGAAGCTGTGAATCCAGCTTTTCTGAGAGTCGAACTCGAGTAGATCTAGACCCGCCTTTTATTTTACCAATATATGGTATTTTCTGCATATAAGCAAATTCGAATTGATGCTTCATCATGGAAGTTTCTTCGTCTAGTTCTCTCGACTGAAAGGAGGGTCATACGAAAAAAATTAGTTTGTCTGTCTCTCCGTGTCAGGGTCAAGAGTCAAAGGCCAAAAAAACATTTTTTTCGGAAATGTTCAAAACTTCATAAAACATCATTTGTTTATAGTAGTGCTACTCTAACTAAAAAAGATGCCAAAGAATTAATTGATAAACACAATTCACTCACATAACGTTAATTATCCTCGACATCACTGTCGTTGCCCGTTCGATAATGATTGAGTTCATGCATTGTGAAAAAAAATAGGAGTTTTATGGAGCGTGTATCGAGAGGAAAGTCTTTTGGAGTTTCATACCGATTTGGTGAACCAAAAAAATTTGGCAAACATTTTATCGACCTCTTCTGGTTCCTTTAATTCATAAGAAACCTCAAAAGATCTTTCCCTCGATACAGGTTCCGTAAAGCTCCTATTTTTTTTAAATGTGTAAATTGCTCACCTTTCCTCATGATACATCCACGCATTCATCTGTCTGTCTGTATGCCGTAACCCGTTGGATAATGATCAAATTTACTCAAATTCCCCAGCGTTTGACGAAATACTGGTGTGTTTTGAAAAAGATACTCAGGACAATAGTATTATGACATCACTCTGTAGGCTTGAGTTAGAAATATGCTTTATCATTTTGAAACGTTCTGTACACTTGGTCGTAAAGAAATGGTGGCGAAAATTCAATGGCATCTAAATCAAGCTTCATATAACTGTGAAATCAAATCAGATATAAGCTTATCTCAGATATTTGTCTGGCTGGTTGAATGTGACTGTAATCCTATTAGCGATGAATCTATTTCTGATTTCTTATCCTCCCTGACTAGTTGTAATTAATTTACTGTAACAAAATTTATTGTTGCTACTCAAATATAACCAAAATCAAACAAAATACCTGTCGTTGTGGTTGTCGTTGTGGTTGTCGTTGTGGTTGTCGTTGTGGTTGTCGTTGTGGTTGTCGTTGTGGTTGTCGTTGTGGTTATCGTTATGGTTGTCGTTGTGGTTGTCGTTGTGGTTGTCGTTGTGGTTATCGTTGTGGTTGTAGCTTTAGTTGTAGAGACTATAGTCGTTATTTCAACTAAAATAAGATATGTGATAAAAGCATAAACAAAGGACAAGCTTATAAATTCCAGCATACTATAACATTTGTGGAAAAAGCATGCAATGCTCTAACAGTTATACAACCTATTACTTATGAAATGCATCTGAGCAATCAAAAACAGGAAGCCAAAAAATAGTCACGTCAATATCATATTAAAGATAGAAAGTAAGTGTAGAAAAAGTGATTTCGTACCTGGCTTAACCTGTCCAGTGGAACAGAAAACTGCCCCTGTCATAATTGTCGATCCATTAGCCAAAGTTAGTAGTATTACTGTCTGTGAACGCATAATCGCAGTGACTTTTTCGAATGTTTCGTTGAAGTTCTTTCGGCAGCTGTTGAGAAGGCACGAAAATCGAGGCTTGACGATAAATGCAACAAACAGCAAATCACCCGTTGTGTTTGGATTTACTTCACATTGTTCGTTCGTGGATCTATAAAGCAAATGAGATTGTTGTCTTCAGATCAATCTAACATACCGAGTTTCACGTCGTCGTTTACTAGAGGCATTCGACTCTGTCGCAATGAACACTGTTGTTATAACACTTATCTCAATATTTGAATATTGATTCATCAACTGTAAACTTTAATAATACAAAAATATTTTGTGAGAATATGAAACACAAACCTGTGTGGCCAGGCTGTTAAGATTTGGAATCGCAGACATACTATCACTTTTGAAATTAGTACCATAAGTGACATTGTACGGTAATAGGACTCAAAATAAACAAGCAATCTATCAAATCAATTAACGGAAAAGAATAAACACATACAAGAATTGATAGTGGTGCCAGAAATACCATCTGTTGACAAATAAACTGGAATTAAACTTAATACCACTACTATTGCGACGAGGCCAGGGATGCAAAGGAAGCAACACAATAGTGTGAACGGCCAGTAGTTCCTGAAAAAATATAGGAATACTTTCAATTAGAGATGCATATCAAGCTTGAAATGTCTGCAGTAGATGCAGACTTAGTAAATCTGCGAAGAACTCGGTCGAAATCCCATTGATCGATACATTCCTCCTAGTATAAGTAAAGAGCATCCAAAAATTGTAGAATATCCTCAACCAGAGAATGTTATGTATTTCTCAGAAGTTGTGTGTTAGCGCCTCCTCCTTTGTTCTCGTGTCTCTCTCTCTATCGCTCTCGTTTTCTCGCTATATAACTCTGGTGTGTGTTTTCTTCAGGGAGAATAAACATCACTCTCGCGAAAGAGAGCAGCTCTAACATTGTGCAAGCATATCTGAAAATCCTTAGCCTCTGTCAGTTGATTATGATTTGTTTTGTATTAAAAAAGATCTCATTCTGCTCGCAAAATAATTGTTTATTGGGTAGCACTAGAAAGATGTTTACAAAACAAATAGTTGATGTATTTACCTGATTCTGCTCATTATCGTCTGATTGGCGTCCATCGGCAGATTTTTGAAACGCAGAGATGACACGAGGACAATACTTTAACAAAACTCCAGTAAAAACTGAAACATATAATCTAAATGCAAGCGAAGTAGAGTTTTATAAATTAAGCAGGCAGTTAGTTCATCTTCTTCTTATATAATCATACGTTTTTCTTTCACTACCAGATGATATTCCAATTCCTCTATCTATAACGCATCATAAGCTGTTGAGGAGAAAATCTACTCAGATATCTTCTTCAAATTCCAAGAATCCTTTCATATTTAAACGGTACATAGTTATCTATTACACCTTCGCAGACGGATATTTTTTTCTGTACTCCATAATAAATCAAGAAACGTTTATGTTTCCCATGGCAACTTTACAATGCGGGACGAATTTATGCGACTCGAACGTGAATTATAGGATCCTGTCGTTCATGGATATGTTCATGTTTAAATTCTCATTGCATGCGATGGATAGCTCTAAATAATTGGCCGCGAGAACTGCTCATTATTCATCGGTTACTAGCGTGTCATTACAATCTCGGCATGTTATGATAGTACAGAAAACAGTTTCTCAAAACGTAGACGCGTAGATGCATATATTCAATCTCGATTATTTACACAAAACTTTCATATGGCAGCAGTTCCTATTCATCATATACGAATGAAGACCACGTCATTCGCACTGTTGGACTGTGGACAGACTCGTCCTTATAACTGAGATTTTACTGAAACAAACTTCGTAATTCTTGATATTTTATTCGTCTAAACATGTCTGTTCACTTCTTAGCCAAAGTATATATCCACCTACTTTAACGCTTCCTCCCTCCGAACCCATAATCTCAAAATCGATCCCAGTTCACAGACGTTCAGATGAGCATTTCATCGTCTACCCTACCTACGCAACAAGCCAAGGTTCCGAATCAGACAAATAACTATACTATCAACAAACGAAATTGATGTTCCTTTTTCTCTTTAATTTCAGAAAGAAAGAATGCTCCCATCATTAAAGGTAAAAGTACTCAAAACAAAATAACGCAGCATATTACTCTTGATTTTTATTCTTACTTTGGTCGGATCTAATATGAAATGAAATGACATGAAATGAAATGAGAGAATGCCTATAACGTGAATCGATTCAGTGACGAAATATTGTTACTGATGTTTGTTTTTATCTTTATCTATAGGTAAAAAGAGCACCTTTATCGTTAAAGGTAGGAGTATTGATTGGAGAAATTAACGAAATAGAAAAGATATTTATTATTATTTTAGTCAGGTATGAAATTAGATGATATGAAATAAAATAGAACGAAATGAGAACATACCTGTAACGTCAATAGATTCAATGGCGAAATATTGTTACTGATGTTTGTTTTTCTGTTTACCTGCAGGTAGAAAGAACACATCTATCATCGAAGGTATGAGCAGTGAAGAGAGAAAGCAACGAAATAGGATGCATGTTTATTCTCGTTTTAGTCAGGTATGAGATGCAATGAAATGAGAGGTCGCTTATAACGTTACTACTGTTCGTTTTTCTCTTTACTTATAGGTAGAAAAAATACGATATGATTGAAAAAGATCGAAAGTCAAAACGTCGAAATATTAATATCGAAGTAAAAAGAGGAAGTTACAGAAAGATGCATAGTGAAAAACGACGAAAAGGAAAAAAGTCGAAAAATGAAATATCGAAAAATATTCTTCTATAGAAAATTAAAAAAAACGTATTATTGTTGCAGTAAATATTTTATTCTGTATTAAAATTTTTATTAAAGACGATAGTCAATTTAAAAAATATGAAAGAACGTGTGCAGTCCTAAATCACAAATTTCACACCGATTTTTACTTTTTCCTTCCGGCCAATAATGATAAGGCATTTAACAATTGTTGACCATTGATATCCTGATTGTTATATCGACTATTTAAAGTCTCGATTCGCTTTTGCATTGTATCAGCTGCCTTTGCTTTTGGCAGTTGTTGTGTACCAGCATTAATTTGACTATATAAGTGTTGAAACCGGCATTCTTCACCGATAAGACAATTGATGAAAGACCATATATTTGAATGGGAACGTTCAATACGTCTATTCAATCGGCTGTGAAAAGCTAAACAAACAGAACATGTTCGAATGCTCAAAGAGAATGGAATGACATACCCTCACAAATATTGTTCGTACGATGTGGAGTATCATGAAAATTCCACATTTGGAGTGGCACATCAATCATCTAATGATTTTGAAAATATAAAAATAATTGACAGTTCCTGCTTTAGTCGTGAATCTAATGATGCTCATAAATTATAAAATTGACTTTCAACTTCTTGAAGTGGCAAAAGACAAAGTGCCATTAATTTACGACAGCATGATCTGATTTCATCGTCTTCAGCATAAGTTGTGCTTAAGTCTAAACTTTGAATACGTCGATTAATACACTGATTGTAATGAAAATAACAACCTTGATGAATAGCTTAATGAAACTAAAATAGAAAACAAATACAGCTTGGCACTATGTGAATATCATGACTCACTTCAGCGGCTAAAGCTGATATCAAACCGATTTCAGAATCACTAACAACTCTTTCAGGCAGAAATAATTTGTTTTCCAATGCCGCAATACTTTTTAATTCTTTAAAAAGTTGTTGGTATGTTGATTTTTTTCGATTTGGTAAAAGACCATACACACAAGAAAGATCTGTGATAAAAAAGAATTATTTTCTAAAATACTAAGAACATCTATCATACTGCATCCAAATCTTAGTCCATGTATAGTAAAAGCTTGATCAAACATTGACGGCGTTGCTAAAAACGTACCATCCGTGAAAATAATCGAGCTATCAAATAATACGTCGAGTTGTTTTGGACTAACAAATGATATTATTCTTTTTTTGCGACCAACCAAGGCATCGCAAAATAAAAACTTTTCTCCAGCAGACGTGGATTAATATAAATCNACGTGAATTAATATAAATCGGGAATATCAAATGAACAACACGTTGGAAGAACTGGTGTACGTTTTCGTCGTGTTCGATTCAATGCAGAATCTATTTTAAAAAAATCATAGTAAAAAGTACGTAAAATTCTCACAATGAAATATTACTTATACTGGAAACCAGTGGTACATTTGCAAGAGTTTCTGGTGATAAATGAGCTTTAACCATCTCTTCATCATATATCTTCGAAATCGGTGTTGTTTCATTGATAACACGCACTTTAAGAGCTTCTCGAAAAAGTTTTATTTCGATTTCTTCTGGTTCAACAAGATGATTATGTTTACCATTTGATTGCATGAAATTACGGTTGAGATCAGTATGAATATTTGCATTACAGTTTTTGATTTTGCAGATCCAATAAATCTTCGTTAATGTCTGTTTGTTGCTTTTATAAATGAAACCTTCTTTTACCAACATAGGATAACCTTGGTTAGAAGAAACAAAGGACATGGTATCAACAGCATCAGACATCGTATAGTGAACGTCAAATAGGTAAGATAGAAAAATTGTACGTATAAAATCGTTGAACGTATGTATAGGCGATCATAAGACAATGTGTTATTTGTACTCTTTGTTTTCATATATCCTTTATATTTCTATTATTCTCGAATATTCGCTATTAGAACGACAAATTCGAAATAAGTGTTATACAGTAAACTCCCCCCAGATTAAAAGACCCGGGGTCTTCTAACATGTCTTCACGTGTAATATAGGTTAAGAGGTCTTCTAATGAGGGGAATCTTCTAAAGCGACATTTGCTGCAAAAAATCATTAAATAGTTCAAAATTTCATCAATTTATTGAATATCATCAAACAATCACAAAATTGTAAAAATATGTAAATATAAAACAAACTACTTCTGCTTTCACGTACTAGAAACCTTCAATTGATTTGTTTTTACTGTAACACTGTTGTTGTTGTTGTTGCGAGATTTCTTCAGCAACTTTGTCAATATGATCATCGCCATCTATGGACGATAAATGTTCATTTGATGTTGGATCGAATGTGTAACCTGGCATTGAACGAAGTGAAATTGGTGAATCATCCGTCCATGTTTATCCAATATCACGAAAAGCTTTGGCTATGTCAACATTTGCTAATGTACGTTCCCATGCAGCCCATGTGAGATTAGTGCATAAAACGCGTGCTTGTGACGCTGTAAGTTTTATATGAGATCTTGGTCCATGCTTTTCAATGTAATCTTCGACAATATTATTATAGTTATTCTTGAAGACCGAAAAAATTGACACATCAAGTACTTGAACATAATTACATCGTGCAACCACCAGATACGACAGCTACTACTACTCATTTTTTCTTCAGACCGTTGATTAGATGATTTCCAAGATGAGATGTGCAACTGTCGGTGGTTAACAATTTAGGATGATTATCCTTCACCTAGAAAACATGAAAAAATCGATTTCATTTCATAAAACTCTGAAAACAATCCTACTTTAGAATACCAAAAGTCCAGATACCGTTTCATAGTTGCACCGTTTATTACACCTTTTGGTGTGAAGTATACAGTTACCCCTTGTGCGTATTGACTTTTTTCAAAAGATGATACATGACCTTTTCTTTTGAAAAGGAGCACTGGCCCAGCCCGAGAATTATCTTGAGGGTGAGGGTGTGGGTGAGATATATAACTACCATAATCGATTTTGAACCTGTTAGAGTTCATTCTCAAATGGTATAAACTTAAATAAGATCAAAAAACATTATTTCAATGTGAAAAACATTAAAATAATAGGATTAAATCGAAATCAATTGAAATGACTGAAAAATCTTCAAAAGAGTAGTCGCTTACTGTATAGCTTGTTTGAATGTAAATATCAGATGAAATGTGTTTGTTGTTGAAGGTAGAGATGTTGTGATGAGTAATTGTTGAGGATCTGAGTGTATGATAGATTGGAAGATTCGTGTGTTGATGTATGTTGCCATTGGAACTTGGTGGAATTCGTTTGAGTAATAAACAGTTCGATGTGTTCAATTGTATTTGGATTTTGTGGGTAAGAAATCTAGAAGAAAAGAAGAATTTTATTATACGTTATGCTTGTCTTAGCTAAGTATTGGAAATGGTAGAAAGTTTTGCATGGATGTAACAAAATAAGTTGTATTTGGAAGAAAATTTGTTTGTATTATCAGTTGAAGTTATTTCTACGAATCGTTTGCTTATGGTTGATGATCTGTTGGATTAAAAGATGTTGATAGATGATATTGTTTCATACAATTGGCACGTTTTATCATATGCTGTGAACGGTTTTCGATAGCTTCATACACACGTTTCTGGTATTGACACGTGGTTTCCTTATATCGGTTTTGAATGTAAAACTTCTCGTGTTCTGTTTGTATAGTTGTTTTGATTTGTTCCAGTCCTTTCTGATGGATAAAAATAGCTTCTTGAATAATATCTTTTCTCCAAGCTGATAGTGTTTCAGCTGTTTTCGAAGAAGTGTTAGTTGTTGTTGATTCTGTCAAGGGATCATTTAGTTTTTGAATATCTGTAACAATGTTATTTATGATTTTACGAACTAAATTAGATGTTGAGTTTAATGTTGTAGATAGAAGACGATGTTGTAACAAAGCAATATCTTCTTCTATTATCAGTTGATCTTTTGTTGCTTTCCATACATGTCTTGCCCATGTGATCAGTAACAAATTCAAACGATGGATATATGATTTTATCAAACGAAATATTATAGTTGATATGCTCACATGTCCACTGTTTGGTTCAATATCAATGAAATTTTGAAGTAATAGATGGTCAGTTGCATTCAAAAGGAATATTTGTCTTTGATATTTGAATTTATCTTTTATAACTTGTTGCTTTTCTTGTACTAATCGATAAATAATTGTGTTTAATTCTTTCAATACACTTAAACAATCATGATCCTGTTCACATTCTGATGAGATCTTTCGTTCAAACTGTGCAATGGCATTTTGTGCGTGTTTTAAATGTTTTTCGATTACTCTGATACGTTCTTCAATCACAGATTTCGATCTCTCATATGTATGGCATATTGAATACTTTTCAGCAGATGGTTTAGACATACGTACGGCCGTGCCAAATGCCCTGTGTCAAACCAATATAAAGATAATATTTCCATTGAATTTGTTTGAGTTGTTGAAAACAAACTTGATCAGTTAAACTAATATATTGACGAATAATTTGAATCTTTTTATCTACACTAAAGAAATCATTCTACTTTTGTGAAAGATTGAAAGCCGGAGCTGTTCTTTGATGTAATATCTCATTAGATATAATAGTATAACCCGCTGAATCATTTCTTATAGATTCAAATTGATCCACTTGATAAATATTATTTTTATTGATAAAACTGGCTTGTTTAATTCCTATTGCATTTCTTCTTTTTTGTTATTTTATGCTGAACTGATTTGACAGAAAGAAAAGTTGCTTGATTAATAGTTGAACCAATTATTGTTTGTTCATTTCTTTGAAAGTTTTCTTGTACTACTAATCATTCTGTATTGACTGATTGTTACAGACATGTTCACAACATACTTTCACATCATTCTCTATCTGTTTTCTCTTATTATTCTTCTACATTCTTCTTTGTTCTGTTTTCGAATAAAATAGATTAAGTTTCGTCTCGAGCGAAAGGCAACGCTAATATTGGTGCCGTGACCGGCTTTATTGCTTTCTTTTCCCTCTCTTTCTCTATTCGTCCGTTCAATTCGTTGAATATTCAATTCTCTTTATACTCACGTCTACCGATCACTCGTTACTCTTTATCTATCTGCGCTTGTTTATTTACTTTACTGGTTCCACACCCTCACCCACGGCTCAATTTCCATCAACGCGTCATTTACGTAGCAATCCCACATCGGCAACTCTAATACCACACGAAATTATCACTTACGGTCCTTCTCGTCATCGTCGGAAAACGCCTGATAATAACAATGACAGTCATTCGGTTACGCTCTTTCAGCCCATTGAGTGATGCCATGCTTCATTCGATCGCTACTCTCGAATTAGGCGATCCAGCTTTCAACTGGTATGACAATAATCGTGACTCATTAGATTCGTGGTCTCTATTAAAAACTAATCTATTAGCACGTTTTAAACCGTCTTTGTCTGCTGCAAAAACACAATTGAAAGATCGTCGTCAACAACCGGGTGAATCATTATTAGCATACTACGACGATGTCATTGATTTATGCAAACAGGTCGATTCTGACATGCCGCTTCATATGATTGTCGATTATTTACAAGATGGTGAGCGCGATGCACTCAAAATTCACATAAAACGTCGAATGAAAACACTTCCTGATACTCCATCACCAGCTCAATTTTTAACAATCGCACGCGACGAAGAAGAATTACAACAAGAACTTTTACCTTCCGAAGCATCTACTATTACTGCTGCTCAACCTTACTTTCCTCATTTTACAGCAGCTACTAACACTTCTACTCTCCGACCGAACTATTCTCCTCGTCATTCATCTTCCAATAGTCAATCGTCTTATTCAACACACCCTATCAATCCATCACCTCGTCTTCATCTCGTTCCGGCTTTGCACAGAATCAATTTAGTCCTTGCCTAATTTGCAATCGTTCGAATCATCGCACTATCAATTGTTATTATAAACACTCATCTGGTTGTTACAAATGTGGGGCTTCGGATCATGTCGTTCACAAATGCCCTCAGGTTTTCCAATAACTGGGACTCCAGATGGCGGAGTTCCCAGTTATTCAATGCCATCATCTATTCTTTCCAATAATCCAATTTTTATTCGTGCTCAAGTCAACAACGTTTACCGTCACATCGTTTTGGATACTGGCTCGGGTACCACTATTATAAATCATCGTTTCTTAAAACAAATTCCGCACACTAGCTTTCGATCTATTTCATCGTCTTATTCTTCTGCAAATTGTACGTCGCTTGTTATTATCGGTGAAGTCGATCTTAATATACAAATTAACAACATCGTTACCACCATCACTGCTGCTGTTGCTACTTGTCTTGTCACTGATTTGTTACTTGGCACTGATTGGATTAATATCTATGTACAATCTCTCGATATTGCTAATCAAACTCTAACTATACATGATGCACACGATCAATTTACAACTACTTCACTTCTTCGTCATTTCGATTCATCAACAACTTCATCCGTATCACTTGTTCATTCTATTACAATTTCGAAATATTCTACATCTATCGTTTCCGTCAAAATTCCGTCGCTCGATAATACAACCGTTATTTTTGAACCGTCTTCAAAATTCACAATGGCACCTATTTTTATTCCGGATTCGTTAATCAATGTTCGGAATCATCTTTCCGTTGTGTCGATTACTAATCATACCGATCATTCATATACTATACCGCAAAATACTTGTCTTGGAACTGTACCGATCGCGTCAATCATTTGCACCGTGTCATCTTCCAATACTTCTGCTTACCATTTCTTGTCGGATGTTTCAGATTCTAGTTCATCTGTAAAATATACTTGTTGTTGTTTGTCAGGACGTTTTTCTCACCAACAACGATCTTCATCAGCATCTACGTGAACGCTGTTTTCTCATCGACCTCTACCATCACATATTACTGATTCTACGTATCGCACTCACATTCAGAACAGTATTTGGAAATACGGTAAAAGCTTTGACGTTCGTTATCCGTCAAAAATTAATTTTATACTTGAAAATGCCATCGATACTGGTTTTCATCGTCCTGTGTATACTACTCCATATCGTCGTTCGCCAAAAGATCATGAAATACTCAACGATCAAACAGCATATCTATACAGTCAGAACATCATTGAACACTCTACATCACCATGGTGCTCTCCTGTTGTTCTCGTTAAAAAGAAGGACGGTGAAACCCGCTGTTGTGTCGATTATCGGAAGCTAAATGCTATTATCGTCAAAGATTCTTTTTCACTGCCGCGTATCGACGATATTTTCGATCAAGTATCTCGAACTACTTACTTTACCAAACTCGATTTCAAAAGCGGATACTTTCAAATCTCACTTGCACCAGACGATCGTCCAAAAACTGCTTTTTCCACGCGTGATAACCATTATCAATTCACTGTTCTTCCGCAAGGTGTTAAAAATGGTCTCCCAACGTTTCAACGTATCATCAATGAAGTTTTAGGTCCAGATCGTCGAAAATATTGTTTAGCTTACATTGATGATATTCTGATTTTTTCACAAACGCTCGATGATCATCTTTTACATCTGAACGAAGTCTTCGATTTGCTTCATTCGTTCAATTTTCGTTGAAGTGTTGAAAAATGTACAATTGCTTCTGAACGCATCACTTACCTGGGCCATCATATTCATCGTGGTCACATTCGTCCAAGCACTGATAATGTTCATGACTTGCTTGACTCGCCAATACCGACTACGCCACAAGCAACTTTTCGATTCGTTAAAGCAGCTGAGTATTTTCGAAAATTTATTACAAATTTTTCTCGAATTGCCGCACCTTTGTACAAATATACACCATCATCACGGAATCCTGATACTATTCCAGCTACTTCATCGTGGACTTTATCTCCAATTGAACGCGCTGCATATGATCAACTGAAGCACATTCTTTCTACTGATTTGGTTTTACACCTTCCAAACTATGATTTACCATTTAAAATTCAAACGGATGCTTCGAAAGTTGGTGTTGGTGCTGTTTTGCTACAAACATCTCCTGAAGGTGATCGTCCAGTGTGTTATTTGTCAACAAAGTTTTCACCTACTCAACAACAGTGGCCTGTTATCGAACAAGAATGTTATGCTATCGTGGTAGCTGTCGAACAATGGCGTCATTACCTACACGGACGTCATTTTACCGTCGAGTCGGATCATAAGCCATTGGAATCCTTCACTATCAAATCCCAACTAAATGATAAATGTGAACGCTGGCGTCTCAAACTACAATCCTATGACTTCACTATTCGACACATTTCTGGCACCACCAATGCCATGGCTGATTTTTTTATCTCGTTCACCGGTACATTCAATCGTAGCTGATCTCGATTCTGATCTTCCGTCTACTTTCGTTTCTACAGTCATTCAAACTACTGATGACTTTCTTGTGACACCCATTATTAACATAGTCGCTACTCGGTCTCGTACAAAACAAACTGTTCTACCGAATCACGCCACTATTGCCACCTCTACGGACAATTCTTCTAGCGCTGCACTTCGTTCAACACATTGTCCATCAGTCGATGATCTTGCGATTCGTTTTACTAGTGATCTTTCAATCTTAAAAGCAGCTTAAGAACTCGATCCGACTGTTCAACGCATCATCCATAACATTCATACTTCACCATATAACACTTCGTATCTCATTTCGAATGGTCTTCTGCTACATCAAACTTCGCGTCCCAAGCCTGTGCCTTATGTTCCAGTTAATCCAATCCGCCAGGATATCATGAAGATTTACCATGTTGGTCCCCATAAAACTGTGCAAAAGATTCAAGCTCGTTACTATTGGGATACAATGCGCTCTGACATTACTAATTATATTCAATCGTGTTTTCGTTGTACACAAAATAACCCTGTTCGTCGCAAACCACCTGGTCATCTTCAATCTATTGAACCTCCAGACGGTGTTTGGCAATTGCTGGCCATGGATTTCCACGTGCCTATCTTTCCTACGAGCCAGCGTGGCAACAAATACATTATCTCTTTAACCGATATTTTATCGAAATTTGTTATCGCCAAAGCTGTTCGAGATTGTACTGCTACTATCGCCGCTCGTTTTATTCAAGAAGTAATTTGCAAATACGGCACACCAAAATGTATTCTAACTGACAACGGCACTCATTTTACTTCTAACATGTTAAATGAACTCTTCAAACGTCTTGGGATCGTTCATATGTATTCCACACCGTATCATCCACAAACGAATGGTCAGATCGAACGTTTCAACAGCACGATGGATTCAAAAATTGCTTCGTTATCCAATTCTTCTCGTTCCGACTGGGACAATCAGTTACCATATGTTATTTTCAATTATAACACCAGTTCTCATTCCACCACAAACACCATCCCATTCGAACTCATGTATGGTCGTTCACCAATACTTCCTTGTGACATGCAAGATCCTATGGTTTCACTACAAATCGATCCTCAATATTCTACCAAACTGCGCGAACATATCTCATCTCTCACCACTAATGCTCAACAAAATCTTCGATCCATTCAACAAACATACAAAACTCGATTTGATGCTCATCGTTCAAATCCTTCGTACGCCATTAATGATTTGGTGCTCATCAAGACATCTAAACCTCGTCGCAAATTTGATGTCCGTCATGAAGGTCCATATCGTATTATTCAACGTCTTACGAATAAAACATATATTGTGCAACACGTTCATCTACATCATTTAACACAACAAGTTACTGTCGATTCTATTATTCCATTAATTTCACGTCACACATCTACTTAATTGGCATTTTNGATACTCCATCACCAGCTCAATTTTTAACAATCGCACGCGATGAAGAAGAATTACAACAAGAACTTTTACCTTCCGAAGCATCTACTATTACTGCTGCTCAACCTTACTTTCCTCATTTTACAGCAGCTACTAACACTTCTACTCTCCGACCGAACTATTCTCCTCGTCATTCATATTCCAATAGTCAGTCGTCTTATTCAACACACCCTATCAATCCATCTACCTCGTCTTCATCTCGTTCCGGTTTTTCACAGAATCAATTTAGTCCTTGCCTAATTTGCAATCGTTCGAATCATCGCACTATCAATTGCTATTATAAACATTCATCTGGTTGTTACAAATGTGGTGCTTCGGATCATGTCGTTCACAAATGTCCTCAGGTTTTCCAATAACTGGGACTCCAGATGGCGGAGTTCCCAGTTATTCAATGCCATCATCTATTCTTTCCAATAACCCAATTTTTATTCGTGCTCAAGTTAACAATGTTTACCGTCACATCGTTTTGGATACTGGCTCGGGCACTACTATTATAAATCATCGTTTCTTAAAACAAATTCCGCACGCTAGCTTTCGATCTATTTCATCGTCTTATTCTTCTGCAAATTGTACGTCGCTTGTTATTATTGGTGAAGTCGATCTTAATATACAAATTAACAACATCGTTACCACCATCACTGCTGCTGTTGCTACTTGTCTTGTCACTGATTTGTTACTTGGCACTGATTGGATTAATATTTATGTACAATCTCTCGATATTGCTAATCAAACTCTAACTATACATGATGCACAGGATCAATTTACAACTACTTCACTTCTTCGTCATTTCGATTCATCAACAACTTCATCCGTATCACTTGTTCATTCTATTACAATTCCGAAATATTCTACGTCTACCGTTTCCGTCAAAATTCCGTCGCTCGATAATACAACCGTTATTTTTGAACCGTCTTCAAAATTCACAATGGAACCTATTTTCATTCCGGATTCGTTAATCAATGTTCGAAATCATCTTTCCATTGTGTCGATTACTAATCATACCGATCATTCATATACTATACCGCAAAATACTTGTCTTGGAACTGTATCGATCTCGTCAATCATTTGCACCATGTCATCATCCAATACTTCTGATTACCATTCTTTTTCGGATGTCTCAGATCCTAGTTCATCTGAAAAATATACTTGTTATGTTTGTCAGGACGTTTTTCTCACCAACAATGATCTTCATCATCATCTACGTGAACGTTGTTTTCCCGTCGATCTCTGCCATCGTATCGATACTCTAACATCACATATTACTGATTCTACGTATCGCACTCACATTCAGAACATTCTTTGGAAATACGGTAAACTCTTTGATGTTCGTTATCCGTCAAAAATTAATTTTATGCTTGAGAATGCCATCGACACTGGCTCTCATCGTCCTGTGTATACTACTCCATATCGTCGTTCGCCGAAGGATCATGAAATACTCAACGAACAAACAGCAAATCTATATAGTCAGAACATCATTGAACACTCTAAATCACCATGGTGTTCTCCTGTTGTTCTCGTAAAAAAGAAGGATGGTGGAACCCGCTTTTGTGTCGATTACCGAAAGCTCAATGCTATTACCGTCAAAGATTCTTTTCCACTGCCGCGTATCGACGATATTTTCGATCAAGTATCTCAAGCTACTTACTTTACCAAACTTGATTTCAAAAGTGGATACTTTCAAATCCCACTTGCACCAGCTGATCGTCCAAAAACTGCTTTTTCCACACGTGACAACCATTATCAATTCACTGTTCTTCCACAAGGTGTAAAAAATGGTCCCCCAACGTTTCAACGTATCATCAATGAAGTTTTAGGTCCAGATCGTCGGAAATATTGTTTAGCTTATATTGATGATATTTTAATTTTCTCACAAACGCTCGATGATCATCTTTTACATCTCAACGAAGTCTTTGATTTACTTCATTCGTTTAATTTTCGTTTAAGTGTTGAAAAATGTACAATTGCTGCTGAACACATCAATTACCTGGGTCATCATATTCATCATGGTCACATTCGTCCAAGCACTGATAATGTTCGTGATTTGCTTGACTCTCCGATACCGACTACACCACAAGAAACTTTTCGATTCGTTAAAGCAGCTGAGTATTTTCGGAAATTTATTCCGAATTTTTCTCGAATTGCCGCACCTTTATACAAATATACACCATCATCACGGAATCCTGATACTATTCCAGCTACTTCATCATGGACTTTATCTTCACATGAACGCGCTGCATATGATCAACTGAAACACATACTTTCTACTGATTTGGTTTTACACCTTCCAAACTATGATTTACCATTCAAAATTCAAACGGATGCTTCGAAAGTTGGTATTGGTGCTGTTTTGTTACAAACATCTCCTGAAGGTGATCGCCCAGTGTGTTATTTGTCAAAGAAATTTTCACCTACTCAACAACGATGGCCTGTTATCGAACAAGAATGTTATGCTATCGTGGTAGCTATCGAACAATGGCGTCATTACCTACACGGACGTCATTTTACCGTTGAGTCGGATCATAAGCCATTGGAATCATTCACCATCAAATCCCAACTCAATGATAAATGTGAACGCTGGCGTTTAAAGCTACAATCCTATGACTTCACTATTCGTCACATTTCTGGCACCACCAACGCCATGGCTGATTTTTTATCTCGCTCACCGGTACATTCAGTCGTAGCTGATCTCGATTCTGATCTTCCAACTACTTTCGTTTCTACAGCCACTCAAACTACTGATGATTTTCTTGTGACACCCAGTATTAACATGGTCACTACTCGATCTCGTACAAAACAAACTGCCCTGCCGGATCATGCTACTATTACCACTTCTACGAACAATTCTTCTAGCGCTTCACCTCGTTCAACACATTGTCCATCAGTCGATGATCTTGAAATTCGTTTTACTGGTGATCTTTCAGTCTTACAAGCAGCTCAACAAATCGATCCAACTGTTCAACACATCATACATAACATCCATACTTCACCATATAACACTTCGTATCTCATTTCGAATGGTCTTCTGCTACATAAAACTTCTCGTTACAAGCCTGTACCTTATGTTCCAGCTGGTCCAATCCGCCAGGATATCATGAAGATTTACCATGATACACCAGCTAATGGTGCTCATTTTGGTCGCGATAAAACTCTTCAAAAGGTTCAAGCTCGTTACTATTGGGATACAATGCGCTCTGACATTACTAATTATATTCAATCATGTTTTCGTTGTACGCAAAATAACCCTGTTCGTCGCAAACCACCTGGTCATCTGCAATCTATTGAACCTCCAGATGGTGTTTGGCAATTGCTGGCCATGGATTTCCACGGGCCTATCTTTCCTACGAGTCAGCGTGGTAACAAATACATTATCTCTTTAACTGATATTTTGTCGAAATTTGTTATTGCCAAAGCTGTTCGCGATTGTACTGCTACTACCGCCGCTCGTTTTATTCAAGAAGAAGTAATTTGCAAATACGGCACACCAAAATGTATTCTAACTGACAATGGCACTCATTTTACTTCTAACATGTTAAACGAACTTTTCAAACGTCTTGGGATCGTTCATATGTATTCCACACCGTACCATCCACAAACGAATGGTCAGATCGAACGTTTCAACAGCACGATGGATTCAAAAATTGCTTCGTTGTCCAACTCTTCTCGTTCTGACTGGGACGATCAATTACCATATGTTATTTTCAATTATAACACCAGTTCTCATTCCACTACAAACACCATCCCATTTGAACTCATGTATGGTCGTTCACCGATACTTCCTTGTGACATGCAAGATCCTATGGTTTCACTACAAATCGATCCTCAATATTCTACCAAACTGCGCGAACACGTCTCATCTCTCACCACTAATGCTCAACATAATCTTCGATCCATTCAACAAACATACAAAACTCGATTCGATGCTAATCGTTCAAATCCTTCGTACGCCATTAATGATTTGGTGCTCATCAAGACATCTAAATCTCGTCGCAAATTCGATGTTCGTCATGAAGGTCCATATCGTATTATTCAACGTCTTACGAATAAAACATATATTGTGCAACACGTTCATCTACATCATTTAACACAACAAGTTACTGTCGATTCTATTATTCCATTAATTTCACGTCACACATCTACTTAATTGGCATTTTTTTTTCTCTCTTTCTACTAAATTCTTTCGTCGGAATTCTATTATCGATTCGTCTTCGTTATATACACATATTCGTTTCTCATTTCATTTTGATTATTCCGCAACTTATATCATGTTCGCTATTTTTATTCTTTTACTTTCGTTTCATTTTTCAATTGCCTTCGATCCTCGTTTACGGCGATTTTTGAACTCGGAAGTTCACAATCGTATCAATGTTCTGGAACAGTCTCATTCGACTCATCGTAATGAAACCGACTGGATGCGTATTATATTTTTAGCTATCGCTATTGGTTTCGGTCTTATACTATTATTGGTTTTTCTTACAATCGTTTATTTATGTCGGCGCGTTCGTCGTCATGTTCAACAAACACAGTCGCCAACTCTAGCTGCAATCGAACATTCCGGTTTGTCGCATTTACATCCGATTATACCACCTTTACTGGGACTTCTTCAACATCAGACTAATCTTCCTTCAACATCATCAACCTCCGTATATGCACAACCTGCATATCCACATTCCACCGTCTATCCATCACAGCTTCCAGTTCTCAAATTTTGAACACATTTCATTACGTTCATGCATTCATTTTCACATTTTTAATTTTTTTTGTTTTTTTTTTCCGCAGAAGCATGCTTTCTTCATTTCTTCGAAACTTCTCTATCTTGTTTTTTTTACGCGTCGTTATTTCTAAATGTGTGGACACATTTTTCGTTGGTGGGGAGGTATGTTACAGGCATGTTCATCACATACCTTCACATCATTCGCCATCTGTTTTCTCTTATCGTTCTTCTACATTCTTCTTTGTTCTGTTTTCGAATAAACAGATTGAGTTTCGTCTCTCGAGCGAAGACAACGC
>CAJNOJ010000387.1:10873-22604 GCA_905250025.1 Adineta ricciae | reverse complement strand
GGAGGGGGTGGGGGGGGGTGGCGGCGGGGGTGGGGGGGGGGGGGGGGGGGGGGGGGGGGGGGGGGGGGGGGGGGGGCATTTTTTTTTTAAACTTTCAATCCTCATACCATTCTTCAAAAGACTACGCATCGCTTTTTATTTTATCTTTTTTGTTTGTGGAGAAAAGTTCACTTTACTGGTGGTATAGCAAATCGGGGAGGTCTTTCGGATATAACACATCCATTTTTCGGTCAAATCGAATGAAAACTTTTTTCCAATGATAAAAATTGATGCCAAATCGGATGAGCCTCCTCCGAGGGGTTTTTGAAAAAAAACCATTTTATATTGCATGTATAGGTATATATTATAATATTGTTTATTTTTCCTTTGCATAAACCTCTTAGGATCTTCACTTTTCGTTAATTTATGGGGAGATTCGATTCGTTGTGTAACCCTAAATCACTTGTACGCACTTTATTTAGTGCTGAACTCTGTACTAGTATTATCTTTTGCAGGTCATGTAATCATCCTCTTAGTATTCGTACTATCTTTTCTAGGTGTTGTAATCACTTTGTATATATATATCTGTATTAATGAAATCTAGGTCCATCCTTGTTTGTCGCTCCTCCTATAAATAGATGTGTTCTATCTGAAATAAATATACAATATCTTAGCGATTCTTTCGTATTACAACAACTATTTATCAATTACAACTGATTGTTTCATTATGCCTAAACTAAACAGAAGAACAACCCAATCACACAGCCCATCAGCTCGTCGATGGCAAAATGCAACAATTCCTTGCCCAGCTGATTTTCCAAATGATGATTATCATGTGGATGCTGACAATTTAAAAGTAAATTTTATGGAGAAACTGATACTTCCCAACATCGCAGATCTGGCTGAAATGTGTCGTTTAAAATACAACACAAAATATCTCATCGTCTTACTCTACATGTCATTACGATATTTTAAAATTAACTGGGATGATATTGATGACTATCTTAAAAGTATTGGTTTTATAACAGCGAGAACTTCACACAAATGGGCTGACATATTTTTGGATGGTGATCATAAAGAATTTACACATGATTCACGTGACGGTAAACATTCCGATTCATTTTATGACATTTATCCAGAAATCGAGGTAGATGGCAAAGCATTTGTTGCAGAACAATGTTCACAAAAATCAGGTGAACTTAAAGCGATGGATCTGTTCCGATTTATTAACGAAAAATATTGTGAATTAAATGGTATTGACGAACAAGTTAATGGTGGTTACATAAGATCCGAAAGAAGTTGCCAATTAGATCTTCGTAGATGGGGAGCGAAGTTTGAAGCAAATGCACAACGCCCGTACTTTGAAGGACATGAAACAGACGATGTTGTAAAACATCGTAATGATTTTATAAATTATTTGTTGGAGCACAAGGATTTTTATCATACCATTACTGATGGCGAAGCACCTGCATGGAATCTTCCAGTTAAAAGTCCTCAANGCCGTGAGTGGTCGACCGGAGAGAGGCCGACAAACGACTAGGCGTTATAATTTCAGAAGATTTCAGGAATCGAAATTGGTCTAAGTAAAACATTCTGACAAACTATTAAATGATCAGATCGTTCAACTGAAAAAACTTTTTGCTCTCTTTGGACGAATAGTAGCGCTCTAATACTATCCTTTCAGTAGAGGGTTTAGCGGCTATTAGGCCGCGTTACTTGTATATTGAGAGTGTGGTGGGTGAAGGTATGAGGGTGAGTGTAAGTGCATGAATGTTGGTTAAGAAAATATTCACATCTACGCCCTCAAATTGCCCTGTAAATTCGATTAATTGAAATTTCGTTTAAGTTCGATCATTTTTAAGATATAAGCTGCGTGGGGCATCATCTTAGAAATGACGAAATCGGCCCTAGCGGCTTGTCTTTCACCCTCACGCCATTCTCGAATCATCGAAGTTATTTGAAAATCAAACTTTCGTGTTTGAAGGAAATCTATAATACGACAGCTGCTGCTGGGAATGATGCCGGCATGGTTTGTTGTGTTGATGTAACTAATTGATTCGAAGTCTGGTAGCCATATAAACAATATCTGTTAAGTTCTACATGATATGTATTAACGCACACAAAAAAGACTATCGTCTGTTCATATAATATACTCAGACAGATATCAAGCGTACATAAAAGACACTATCTCAACGAAGTGCGAATCTTCGAGCAGTGGTGAAGTCTCATTTGCCTGTATAGTCACTGTCACCAAAGATAATCTTCTACAAAAATGCATCAACTAGCGGACCAATAGCTTTCATATTTATGACTGATGGCTAAGATAATGAACCACATGTGTCAGCCTCTGGTACGCCCACTAATGCTTCTTATAAAGATAGGAGAATTTCGTTTTATCCTGTTTGAATACATGTTTGCTTTATTCTTTCACTTTTAGCAGACTCTTTGGTGAAAGATGACGTCAATGTCGTTTAATATCATTACCATAGAGCAAAAGTAATAGAAATCACAAAAGCAGACAATTAGGATGTTAAATTAATAGTTTTGAAGAAAACAATGTAGATCAAAAGTTGTAGAATTGTACTTCAGAATATTGAGCAGAATCTGATCTATAGTTCATTTAGCAGAAATAAGAAAAACGATAACTTTTGTATTTCATCGTATTGTTGAAGCGTTGCATCAAACCTCAAGCATCTTTCTCTTTCGTCACCTGCACATATTCTCAATCCATTGACTAATGTTTGATTAACTTGCAGTTCAAGATAGAAGCCGGTAATCAGCCCACAAGACGAACTTTAGTCTTTGCAAATGCACGGTGCATAGTTTATATGTGTAGAAAGTATATCAGCATCACATGTATCAACAGACTGATAACGTTCCCCAGATGCACCATTCTGATTGCTGACTACTTTGCTATTGTCACTCACAACTGTATCATATATACCATACACTGTTCTGTTAGTAGCAATGAGTGAAATAATAATTCCTAATAATTGGAAAAAAAAGATCTATAGTACATATTTGACTCTATATCTGGATAAATTCTAAAAGTCCCGTCAAGATCTTCGAATTAAAACGTCTAAAAATATCCTTCTCACTAATGTAAACTTTGAACAGACTTGTACCCGTTCATGCAGCATATTTTGTCGTTCAATAGTTGTATTTGTCTCGAGATCATGGTCATTTAATCGAAACTAAATTGCAAGATGAAATAACTTACCCTTCACATTTCTTTCTACCTCGATTTCATTCATGTCTATATTGTGTGTTAGATATCATTTTTATAATACAAAATGATTTTAATAACATCTATTCAAGCTTTCATTTCTGACTTCGCCAGAAAAAGAATGGCAGCAGAAATATTTTAAAATCTGCTGTATAGAATATCATACTGACACGTAGAAGTATCTTTTTTTGCACTGATTACAACTAAAGAACGCAACATATCATATAGAAAATGTCAAATATGACTGAAGATTATTTGACTTGCTTGTGTAATCACATTTACAAATACCTGGGAATAATCAAACTCAAGATTTGTTATTGTGCACTACAGACAGACAATGATCTATGTAGTTTTGTTCAGTCTCACCTCAGTAGTAGTTGTCGACATTCTAGTTTTTATCTTAATCCTGTTTACTAAATTTATACTTGACTTGATTGCGGCGTGCAAAGAAATGAAACGTAAAATGATATGGAAAGGCATATATGCATTCATGGTTAACATGAATTAGTATAAAATAAATTTAACTATTGTATTTTCAAAGAGAAAAACTCACGAACAGTAGATATTCCAGCAAATGATCGGCGAGCCGATATTGACTAACTATTGGATAAAAGAGAGTAAATAACACACACCAGCTATTCATAAAAGTACATTTTTTTAAAATTTGTGTTGTTTAACATGAAATGAATTAGAGAATAAATAATATTTTTAACAAAATAGGATGACCTAAGATAACGTGTTTTCACGTGCTAAGTGTTACCAACATCCTGTCAATTAATGGCCTTATTATAAGATTATTTCTGATTCAACGATACACGCATCTCTCTTTCATAGTTATAGAATCTGTATATATATAATGAGGATTTGAGTTAAGAAAGCAAAACTCCCAGAAAATAACCTAGTTTACATATAAACATGGCCATACCTTTAACTGTTATCGGACAAGAAATTATTCGTTATTGTGGAACATTTACTTTTGCTGTCGGTATCAGCGGAAATATTCTTAATACTATCGAACTTCTTAGTCTGCGAACTTTTCGGCAAAGTCCATGCGCATTTTATTTAACAATTATGTCAATTAGCAATATTGGTTGTTTAGGTTTTAGCTTTTCTCCATTGATTATGGTTGCTTTAATCAATTTTGATCTAAGTGATGTGTCATTATTCTACTGCAAATTTCGACGATGTTTTTCTCAAGCAAGTATTGGAATTTCAATGACATGTTGGTGTTTAGCAACAATCGATCAATATTTTGCTACATGTCTTTATCCTCGTTGGCAACGATTTTCTAATATAAAATTGGCTCNGAACGACGATATGTTATTTCTATACGAGAGTAATAATGATACATTTTCTTTCTTCCTGTGGAGAAGAAAAAGAACTGTTGTTCGGTCAACGTTCAAATAGAATAAAAAAAGAAATTCTCTAATGAATGAATATGAAATATGTTGTGATGTAACACTTCGAAAATGTCTATGAAATGTTTGACATTTTTTTTTCGTTCTTTCACTTATACATTATTTACATGATGGGTTTTATAATGTATAAGAGAGCATAAAAATGTATGAATTACATCATTTGAATCTGAATATAATGTGTGACATGAACGTTGAACTTCGTCGCAAAACATCAAAGTTTTTTTTTTAATGAAATGATCTCATAAATCACTAATCAGAGTATGAATTGAACTTTTAGCATTAACCGAGTTGGTTTTTAATTTTGTTGTTTCGACTATTGTCTTGATTTTGGTGAAGGATTCGTACTTCTTTCATAAAGATCAAAATGTAATAGATTATCGTAAACTGACAGTTGTCGAAACACGAGCTAAATAAATAATAATATTTGGTCAATCGTTAAACGAATTCCCGTGTTATTTAAATAAGTAATAAAATAAGTAGTAATCACATGAATTGGAATAAAATAGAAAGATTACTCCAACCGATCGAACACGTGTCAATGAGAACAAATCAATCGATTGATTGATTAGCACAACTATGTGAATCAAACTAAGGTATCACTGTGATGAGTAAATTTATCATATTCGTTCAATATGAAACTCCTGAAAATTTTGCAATAGTTCAGGAATGGTTGTCACTAAAAGAAAAGTATTTAGTTTGTCATTCTCTCGTTTATTTGATACGAATAAGAGCTAGAAATATATGAAATTCAGTGTATTCCGTAGGACGTTGTGCCGAAAACAACTGTAAATCAATCACAATGGTCGCTAATCCGATCAGTCGTAACGTTGTTTTTAAACTAACATTCTCCAGTACGATTATTATAGGAGAAACGTGTTTACTTCTTGTAAATCCCGCACATTCCATAGCTTTGAAACACTCTCTTATACAAATATGTCGATTTCCTTTACAAACCTGTCAAATGGAGTTCTCAATGAAAGGGTTTTCTTCGTACCATCGATATAATTAATCGGCACTCAAATTATTAATAAATTAGGCGTTTGTACTAGCGTGTTACGACTGTTGATCGGTGTGCTACGTCTTCTTTGTTGGATAGCTTCTCATAAAAGAAGTTTGCATATTCTTTTCTTTATAAATGTCTGTGGCTGGATGTCGGTGGTTGTTGTTCGATTTGGGGGTCCATCGTTAGATATAATGAGTTTTTATTTAATTACGCTATGTACAATTTTACCTCTCATTACGCTAATGATCATCAGTGTCAGTCTTGGTGTACAAGTTCATCCAGAGAATAATTGTGAAATAGATACAAATGGTGACGAAAGCTCGACCATAGATCGGTACTAAAAAAATCAAATTGTAACATGTACTGAAACATGGTAGCACTAATAAATCACAAAGCACCTCTTATATCTACTGTTCGCATTATCAATACGTGTGTGTTGACGGGCGATTAAATTCCCACCCACTAGAGCCTTGCGAAGTAGAAGTTTTTCTTTTCTCGAAGCCCGATATTTATGCCGAATTTTTCCCCTCCATTTCCAATTCTGCCTCCGATTTCAGCTCCAACTCCAAAAAAAAACTCTGAGATTTTATCATGTATACTAGCGTTATCTAAATACACTTTCCATCTTTTGTATTTTATCGATAGTGAACATGTGGAGATTTCTTTCATTACTTATGTATTTATAAAGTAGACTATATTTTATGTTTATTTTATTACTTGAATTATAGAAGAATATATTTAATATTGTGCAACTGTTCGAAAACTTTCACTACCCCTCTACGGATATAACTCCGACTCCGACGTAGTCGGGGTTAGGCGAATGCATTGACTTTTTCAATGAATCTATCGATGTTCAGACCAAGCCCAAGCCGAAACTGAAACTGACTTCTTGTCTTACTCTCACATTCAGTTATATTGCCAGACTCATTGGTGCTCTCACGTACGGTACTTTCTATTTTTAATTTTAGTTTTAGGATAAAAATAATACCAGTTACAGCTTCTGTTTTACTTCGTCGAGAATGTTTTCCCATTTTTTTGTAGGTTTGGATCGTTTGTAGACGAGAAATTACATATAGTTTCGCCGATTCTACCACTAATACTGAAAAGCGTAGCCCAATCGAGATGATCTAAAGGAAGCGATTTTTGACAAATCAGAGCAGCTTTTGTAATATAATATTCAAGTGCTTCTATATAACTAGCTATCTTTCGATATACTTTACCGATGCCAATGTATGTTCTAGTCAAATTGGGATGATCAAGATGAAGAGTCGTTTCTTGAATCGCAAATGTTTTTCTATAATAATTGTACTTGACTGACGGGTTGGTCCAGTATTCGTCGAATTGTCGTCATCTGTTAACGTTGCATTTCTAAAGTATACTATACGATGATTGCAGATGTAAAGTGTAGAAGCATTGAATAATGATGCAGTGATTTTGAAACAATTGTTAAATTTTGTCCTATACATATTTATAAGGCGAAAGTTGGAAAAACGCATCTGCATCACGAGAAAAACAGTAAATTCTTGCAAAAAATGGAGATTATTAAAGATAGATAGGAGGAGTAAATTTGTTTTAGTCTTCCTTAACTCGTACTCACATATCTATGTCCGAATATAAAATCAAAGTATGTGTAACTCAACTTTCATCTTTGTCAACAATTAATGTTCGAACTCGATTTAGACATTTGCCGTCAATACAATGAATCGGACAGATATGTAAATCCTACTTACGGACATAATAACATCAGTGTCAAGTCTTTGTTTATACAGGATGAAACGTGTTATTTCAGAGCACATCGGATACCACCACGAATAACGTTCAAAGGGAAATCATACGAAATAGAATATTAATTGGTCTTCGTACACATCATTCGATTACAACTAGTAGAATACTTTCCTTTCAACATTATAGATAAAACTGTCATCAATACAAAGGATATATACATAAATGGGGATTTTTTCCAAGTGGAAAATGCCACGATGGGAATTCTCATGCTATATGAAGTGATGACAGATATCGATATCATTGATGTATATATGCTTCGCACATAGTCATTATACCAATATTATTTTAACACTGTTAGTTGACGACGTTTAAGCTATTCAGGTATGTATCTACGATTTGATCTGATAACCTCAATTGATTAAAACATCCGAATTTGAATATAAATTGTATAATCTCTTCTATTTCCATACATTCGTTGTAGTATTGAATTTATCCTTGAAGGATTTTCTTTGAAATCTCTTTGAACAAATATACGAACACATGCGACAATATCTTCGTTTATTTACATTATTCGGTAAATGCATCGATAAGTGCAGCAATAAAGTTAAATTGTGATTTTAATTATAGGTTTGCTGATTTTCATCATCGGAAGTCCATTGAATAAGAAAACACCAACCGATTATTACGCGAAACTTCATAAGTTGCTCGCAACGTCGGATCGATGTGATTCAACTAGTCAATGTGCATTCGAAGGTACTGGACATGATCCTTGTGGTGGTTCATCTGGTCAAGTTGTTTATTCAACTGTTGATGCTAAAAAGGTTCGAAAAATAAAATGGTTCGCTAAGCAAACAAGACTTATCGAAGAAAAGCGGAATGAAGAAGATAAAAAAAATGGTGTTGTGCAAATATGTAGTGCAAGGATGGCAATGGTACCCATTTGCAAAGATAAAAATGCTCTGCAATACCATATGATCCTTGGGGATAATCGAATTTCGACAACAATTGATGAAAGATTCTCACATATTTTACACTCGAACCTGCACCTTCAAAAACATCATTTTTTTAGTTTAGACTCTCCGATATATGAAAATATCTGATAGTGTTATTTTTAATAAATTTTACCTTTAAAATTCTCTTGAAAAAAATTCAAAAAGAGATCGAACTTGATTATTTCACTCATTCATTTTCGTTCTGTATGAAATCTCCAACTTCGACATTAACTTTTTTTTCTCCATTTCGTATCTTTTTCGTCTCTTATCAAGTGTGTATGAATATTCTAATTACTTTTTAGAGCAGTATAAAGCATTGAGTTCGAAAAAAATTCTAATAAATACAACTGTTGATATGAGTTTTCCTAATTCAGACTGACCATCGACTCAATCTACATCCAACAGCAATGAGACACGAGGATTTTCTTTCGTTCTGATCTGTGAAAGGACATTGGACTATTTTGGTGTCCCAATGAAATGAAGTCTCTTTCGTCTACCGATGAGTTGACAATAAGGTGGCATTGCACAATTGATTTTCTTTTTCAAATTTTCTCTTTATCGTCATAGAACGTAAAACTCATAAGGATCACGCGTACTATATCGATCATAATCGTCGCATTACCACATGGAATCATCTCATCACTGGAAAGTCTGTGAATCTCTATTGCTTATTTGCACACGATTACTAATGACTGATTTTCGGGACAGAAAATCAGTTTCATGTATTACAGCCGAACGATGACCTTGGTCCGTTACCGCCTGATTGAGAAACGAAAGACGACGTAGTATTTTTTATTGATCACGAAAATAAGACAACTATTTTTGTAGGCTATTCGAGAGATTTTACTACAATTACCATTCTATCATATATGTATGCATAGATTGACCCGCGTACTGGTGAAAGGACACCACAGTTAGCTTCGCTTCCAGAAATAGTACAAAATGTTTCGTCACCAGTAAGAAAAGAAGTCTACATTTGAGTAGAACGTGGACGGACCGAACTCTATACTATTTCTATGATCATTGGGAATTACGCACATATTGGATGGCAGATATTACTACGCTGATCATGGTAAAAGAAAAACAATCAGTTTCAATTCAATACATCGAATAGTAAAAATTTCTTCTTTATGATTTCAGCAAACAAAAGAACAACATACGATAAGACAGTTCATTTGATGACGGTATACCAGCTGGCTCTTGACTGCAAAACTCTCGATGGGCACTGCATTCACTTTGGTATATCCATGTTCTAGAAGAAATTCAGTTAGAATATCGAGATTCTTCCTCTGGTAACATTGTATATACATCTGTGATGTTAAATGTGCACAAATACATTGTTGGCTTCAAATATCCATTTGCAGTGTATGCTTGAAGTCGTCGAATGAGATCAACACCATCGATAATTGTAGTTGAGCGAACATGTTGATCAAATAACGGTCGAAGTAGTCGATCAAGAAACTTGGAAATGCCAGTTGTTGGCATATGCATTGAGGACACAATCGGTCTTAATGGTGTTCCTTCCTGTGAATACAAACGGAATTTAGATTGATAAAAAAGAAAGAACTTTCAAAAATTACCTTATGTGGTTTTGGAACAAAATAGAGGTAAGCTAGTTGAGCGTTCTCTCGTTTCGGCATCATTTTATCAAATTGCCATGCAAGAATATGCTTTTTCGAACGAAGATCATTGAGCAAATTGACTACCTTGTCAAAAACTACGCATAGGGGATCATTTTCTAGTTCGATATACGCCTTCGTTTTTTCTCGATAAGCTTCTGCTTTTTGTTCATAATCGTTGACGTCACCAATATGGAATATGCCACTTTTATCCGTTACACGAAGAACTTGATTGCTTTTCTTTAAGCGGTATCGAATGGACTGTGTAAGTTTTCTTTCTTGTCGAGCACGATGAGCATGAAGATAAGAGATTGGAGCCATGTACTGTTCACACAGATAAGTAGCCAGTTGATGGGAGAATCGGCTGATAATTGTTGATGTTGGCGACATATGATAGACACGCACGAGATAAGGAACGATTACGTCAAGGGTTTTGTTAAATTCTCGATCGACTTGTTTCTGTTGTTGTTGATCACAGTGAAGATAACTTTGGTTCGGTCGAATGTAACTGGGGCCTTTGCAAAGGAGAAGAAAAACAGAACCAACAATAAACTATACTAAAGTTCGAAAACAACTATAGATTTGTAAATACCATTTTGTGAGAGAAATTGTAGTTGGGCATCGTTTAACGCTACTTTTGGAACATCGACAATAATTTGTGGATGCACCTGAATATTGTTGTCTGCCATGAGCGATTGTCGACGACGACGTTGTCGGATCAAATTTGTATGAAAACATGCTTCTCTGTGTCTTATTTGACGTAAAAGTCTATGTTTATAATTATTTAGATAGGATTCGACAGTGTACATTAAGATATCTATTTGATGTTTGTAGTCAGATGAAGTTGGATTTAGAATTTGTTGTTGAAGTTTATTGAATTCTTCTTGGTATAGCTGTTCATAACGATGGATGTCCTCTTCATATCGCTGTAATTCTAAGTTTAATGTCAACCGTTTTAGCTCTTGTACCATCTTACAATGCTTTTTTGAAAGCTTTTTCACGTCAAGATTCGGCAGTACGGAATCAAAAGATTCTGGTAACCGATGGCATAAGATTTGTTGCTCAAGCAAGGTTTGTTCTTCGAATACCTGCAATTGTTTCTTGCGAATAGTGGTCAATCGAGAAATTGCTTTAAACTAGGAACATCGAATCGATGATAAACAGAGGTTACGAGATGAAAATTACTTGATCATTATTTAAATAATAGTAAGATAAGTGTTGAAAGAGTTGTTTTTCGTGAATTTCGTCTTTGAGTTTATTGATTCGAAAACGAATCGTCCTCATTAAGTCAATATGATGCAGACGAACAAATTCATGCAGTCGCGAATCGACAAAGTCCAGTAAAGATAAAGTCAGTGGACACGATGATGATTGAGTTGCTAATTCAGTTGTACATTGACTGATTTTGTCTCGTAATAATATCAAGTACTCTTCGAGATACTTTTGGATGACACTGCGTTCTGTTGTTTGTGCAATCTTGAGGATATCATCCTATGAAAGTGATGCGAACTGGTAATGATAATGGAACAGTATCATCAATACTTACAGGCCACATATGAAATTTAAGACCTTGATCAAAATAACTTTGATAGAGACATCGAATATGATCGAGATAGAACTGTTGATCAAGTAGTTGAAGACGTTCTACAATGAAGTGTCGTTCTTTTTTCCGTTTCAGTGGATGCTTCAACTGCAGACGTAATGAATGTAGAAGTAGCTTTCGTGGCATCCTCAAATATTTTGATTGTTTGTATACAGTACAAGTATGG
>CAJNOJ010000387.1:0-10857 GCA_905250025.1 Adineta ricciae | reverse complement strand
GAATTTCTACTTGTTCGATATCTACTGAAATGAGTAGTGCGGAGAAATCGAATAGGTAAATATGAATATTGAGATAACTGTTGATGAAATCTAGTGATTATTCGTTTGTTTAGATTGTAAATTGCAAAGCTTCACTGATTCGAAGAGCAAATTCTTCTACTAACGAGCGACTCATATCACCTAAGAAACCAATGACAAGATCGACGGAAATAATAATCCAATAAAGATTTTTGCATCTGACCCATTATGAACTCCAGATGAAGTCATGAATTGCGAAATTGTTTGCTTTGTAATTTCCATATGCTTTCGTTTTTATTCAAATGAAAAGATTTTACAATGAGATTATTTAAGTGTTACCATAAACGAGTTTTTCATTTCAAACAACACGTGAGCAAAGCCAGAATGATTAATGTAATCGAGAAGGCGAAGAGAATAATACCAGAAACAAGTCGACCATTGTCACTATCGTTGAGCGTCGCAGCACCAGTCAGTGTCAAAACTATAGCAGGAATAAGACAAACAAAGCCGAGAATCGCACCAATGACGGAAAAACGAGCAGACCAACTAACATCACTACTACGTAAATGATTATTTTTCTTCGGTTCTGGTTGAAATTCCACTACGAAAGATTCTGCGCGTTCTAAAATCAGTATGACAAAAGAAAAATATTCAAATACTTTATCTAATTGAGAATCATGTAGTTTACCTTTCATTTTAGTTTCACTTTACAAATTAATAAGACTAGAAACAAAAAAAAATGATTTTATCGGTGATATTTTCACATTGAACAGTTACTTCGATTCTTTTGTGTACAAGAGTATATTCCTATTGCGAACGACGATATGTTATTTCTATACGAGAGTAATAATGATACATTTTCTTTCTTCCTGTGGAGAAGAAAAAGAACTGTTGTTCGGTCAACGTTCAAATAGAATAAAAAAAGAAATTCTCTAATGAATGAATATGAAATATGTTGTGATGTAACACTTCGAAAATGTCTATGAAATGTTTGACATTTTCTTTTCGTTCTTTCACTTATACATTATTTACATGGTGGGTTTTATAATGCATAAGAGAGCATAAAAAATGTATGAATTACATCATTTGAATCTGAATATAATGTGTGACATGAACGTTGAACTTCGTCGCAAAACATCAAAGTTTTTTTAAATGAAATGATCTCATAAATCACTTATCAGAGTATGGGGTATGAATTGAGCTTTTAGCATTAACCGAGTTGGTTTTTAACTTTTTTTTGTTTCGGCTATTGTCTTCATTTTAGTGAAGGATTCGTATTTCTTTCATAAAGATCAAAATGTAACAGATCATCGTAAACTAGGACGATTGTCGAAACACGCGCTAAATAAATAATAACATTTGATCAATCATTAAACGAATTTACGTGTTATTTAAATAAGTAATAAAATAAGTGGTAATCACATGAATTGGAGTAAAATAGAAAGATTACTCCAACCGATCGAACACGTGTCAATGAGAACAAATCAATCGATTGATTATCACAACTATGTGAATCAAACTAAGGTATCACTGTGATGAGTAAATTGATCATATTCGTTCAATATGAAACTCCTGAAAATTTTGCAATAGTTCAGGAATGGTTGTCACTAAAACAAAAGTATTTAGTTTGTCATTCTCTCTTTTATTTGATAGGAATGAGAACTAGAAATGTATGAAGTTCAGTGTATTCTGTAGGACGTTGTGCCGAAAACAACTGTAAATCAATCAGAATGGTCGTTAATCCGATCAGTTGTATTCTCGTAAATCCCGCATATTCCATATCTTTGAAACATTCTCTTATACAAATACTTAGATTTCCTTTACAAACTTGTCAAATGGAGTTCTCAACGAAAAACGTTTTCTTCGTACTATCGATATAATTAATCGGCACTCAAATTATTAATAAATTAGGCGTTTGTACTAGCGTGTTAGAACTGTTGATCGGTGTGCTACGTCTTCTTTGTTGGATAGCTTCTTATAAAAGAAGTTTGCATATTCTTTTCTTTATAAATGTCTGTGGCTGGATGTCGGTGGTTGTTGTTCAATTTGTGAATCCATCGTTAGATATAATGAGTTTTTATTTAATTACACTAATGATCATCAGTGTCAGTCTTGGTGTAAAAGTTCATCCAGAGGATAATTGTGAAATAGATATAAACGGTGACGAAAGCTCGACCATAGATCGGTACTAAAAAAAATCAAATTGTAAGCACCTCTTATATTTACTGTTTGCATTATCACCACGTGTGTGTTGACGGGGGATTAAATCCCCACCCACTAGAGCCTTATGGAGTAGAAGTTTTTCTTTTCGAAACCCGATATTTATGCAGAATTTTGTTTTTCTCCATTTCCTTATTTTATTATTTGAAATATAGAAGAATATATTTAATATTGTGCAACTGTTCGAAAAATTTCACTACTCCTCTACGGATATAACTCCGACTCCGACGTAGTCGGGGTTAGGCGAATGCATTGACTTTTTCAATGAATCTATCGATGTTCAGACCAAGCCCAAGCCGAAACTGAATCTGACTTCTTGTCTTACTCTCACATTCAGCTATATTCCCAGACTCATTGGTGCTCTCACGCATGATACTTTCTTTTTTTAATTTTAGTTTTAGGATAAAAATAATACCAGTTACAGCTTCTGTTTTACTTCGTCGAGAATGTTTTCCCATTTTTTTGTAGGTTTGGATCATTTGTAGATGAGAAATTACATATAGTTTCGCCGATTCTACCACTAATACTGAAAAGCGTAGCCCAATCGAGATGATCTAAAGGAAGCGATTTTTGACAAATCAGAGCAGCTTTTGTAATATAATATTCAAGTGCTTCTATATAACTAGCTATCTTTCGATATACTTTACCGATGCCAATGTATGTTCTAGTCAAATTGGGATGATCAAGATGAAGAGTCGTTTCTTGAATCGCAAATGTTTTTCTATAATAATTGTACTTGACTGACGGGTTGGTCCAGTATTCGTCGAATTGTCGTCATCTGTTAACGTTGCATTTCTAAAGTATACTATACGATGATTGCAGATGTAAAGTGTAGAAGCATTGAATAATGATGCAGTGATTTTGAAACAATTGTTAAATTTTGTCCTATACATATTTATAAGGCGAAAGTTGGAAAAACGCATCTGCATCACGAGAAAAACAGTAAATTCTTGCAAAAATGGAGATTATTAAAGACAGATAGGAGTGAATTTGTTTTAGTCTTCCTTAACTCGTACTCACATATCTATGTCCGAATATAAAATCAAAGTATGTGTAACTCAACTTTCATCTTTGTCAACAATTAATGTTCGAACTCGATTTAGACATTTGCCGTCAATACAATGAATCGGACAGATATGTAAATCCTACTTACGAACATAATAACATCAGTGTTAAGTCTTTGTTTATACAGGATGAAACGTGTTATTTCAGAGCACATCGGATACCAACACAAATAACGTTCAAAGGGAAATCATACGAAATAGAATAATAATTGGTCTTCGTACACATCATTCGATTACAACTAGTAGAATACTTTCCTTTCAACATTATAGATAAAACTGTCATCAATACAAAGGATATTTACATAAATGGGAATTTTTTCCAAGTGGAAAATGCCACGATGGGAAATTCTCATGCTATATAAAGTGATGACAGATATCGATATCATTCATGTATATCTACTTCGCACATATTCATTATACCAAGATTATTTTAACACTGTTAATTGACGACATTTAAGCTATTCAGGTATGTATTTACGATTTGACCTGATAACTTCAATTGATTAAAACATGCGAGTTTGAATATAAATTGTATAATCTCTTCTATTTCCATGCATTCGTTGTAGTATTGATTTTATCCTTGAAGGATTTTCTTTAAAATCTCTTTGAACAAATATACGAACACATGCGACAATATCTTTGTTTATTGACATTATTCGGTAAGTGCATCGAAGTACAGCAATAAAGTTAAATTGTGATTTTAATTATAGGTTTATTGGTTTTCATCATCGGAAGTCCATTGAATAAGAAAACACCAACCGATTACTACGCGAAACTTCATAAGTTGCTCGCAACATCGGATCGATGTGATTCAACTAGTTAATGTGCATTCGAAGGTACTATGGACATGATCCTTGTGGTGGTTCATCTGGTCAAGATGTTTATTCAACTGTTGATGCTAAAATGGTTCGCTAAGCAAATAAGACTTATCGAAGAAAAGCGCAATGAAGAAGATCGAAAAAATGGTGTTATGCAAATATGTAGTGCAAAGACGGCAATGGTACCCATATGATCCTTGGGGATAATCGAATTTTGACAACAATTGATGAAAGATTCTCACATATTTTACACTCGCGAACCTGCACCTTCGAAAACATCATTTTTTTAGTTTAGACCCTCGGATATATGAAAATATCTGATAGTGTTATTTTTAATAAATTTTACCTTTAAAATTCCCTTGAAAAAAATTCAAAAAGAGATCAAACTTGATCATTTCACTCATTCATCTTCGTTCTCTATGAAATTTCCAACTTCGACATTACCTTTTTTTCTCCATTCCGTATCTTTTTCGTCTCTTATCAAGTCTATATGAATATTTTAATTACTTTTTAGAACAGTATATCGCATCGAGTTCGAAAACATTCTAATAAGTACAACTATTGACATGAGTTCTCCTAATTCAGACTGGCCATCGACTCAATCTACATCCAACAGCAATGAGACACAATTGATTTTCTTTTTCAAATTTTCTCTTTATTGTCATAGAACATAAAACTCGTAGAGGTCACGTTTACTATATCGATCATAATTATCCCATCACTGGGAAGTCTGCGAATTTCTATTGCTTATTTGCACACGATTACTAATGATTGATTTTCAGGAAAGCAAATCAGTTTCATGCATTACAGCCGAATGATGACCTTGGCCCGTTATCGTCTGATTGGGAAACGACAAAAGAAACGAAAGACGACGTAGTATTTTTTATTGATCACGAAAATAAGACAACTACTTTTGTAGGCTATTCGAGTGATTTTACTACAATTACCATGCTATCATATACTATGTATGCATAGATTGACCCGTGCCTCGGTGAAAGGGCACCACAGTCATCTTCTCATCCAGATATAATGCAAAATGGTCCGTTACCAGTAAGAAAAGAAGTCTACATTTTAGTAGAGCGTGGACGAACAGAACTCTGTACTATTTCTATAATCATTAGGAATAACGCACATACCGGATGGCAGATATTACTACGTTGATCATGGTAAAAGAAAAACAATCATGTTTCAATTCAATACATCGAATAGGAAAAATTTCTGCTTTATGATTTCAGCAAACAAAAGAACAATATACGATAAGAAAGTTCATTTGATGACGGTATACCAGCCAGCTCTTGACTGCAAACTCTCGAAGTTCTATGCTAAAACTATGTGATCACAAGATCAATCAAATTCATCTACCCACCCTCAAGATCAGAAGACATGTTTCTATCATTTTTCCTATATATGAAAAAATGCTGTACATGTACCTAAAAAATGCTAAAAAACTCGGATTTTTTTGCAGAAAGGACCCTTTTTGCACCAAAAGTGTTTTCCAACCGAGATCGGATGTTAAAGACGAAAGCAAAATCGAAAAAAAAAACTTTCCAAAACCTGGATGGGTCTCCATGGATTCACGCATTAATATTCAATATTTAAATATGATAATTGGTCATGAACTTTTTTCAAAACAAAAAGAAAACTTTAAAAGAGGAAAAACTTAATAATTTAGTTGGAATTCTTTGAGATATTTTGAAGAGAAAATTAGGATGCTCAAATAATTATGAATCAAATTGATATACTAGATGCATTTCTATCTCTTATTCCATTTGGCCTATACAAAGTTAATGAATAGAGATCTATCGATAAATAGTAACTGATGAAAATGCACAATCTTTATACAAACATTATTGAAAAGTAAAAGGTTAGAAATATGAATTGATTTATTTTTTCAAATTTAATATTAACAATATTTAAACAACTCGAAATATAATAAAATAATTGACAATAATCATTACCACCATAAATACAAGTTGTTACCACTCTGTTTTATTCTTGAATTAGAAGATATCGCTTTGGTGTTGATTAGATCTTTCAGATAATTTACATGAGCTTCACTTACGGATGTAAAACATAAAACGCGCAAATGAAGTGTATACCGGTTATTGTCAATCAATAAAAACCGTAAGATTGATTCCATATCGGTTTTTACCGTACCGATCTGAAGGCGTTGCAAACGAGGAAATAGCATAATCAATAATTCAAGCTCGTCTTTTGTACATTCGGAAGCGTATTTAATATTAGTGACACGATTTATCTTTGATATCGATTGAAATATTTCATTTTGTTTGATAGTTTTCTTATTTTCTTTGAGAAGAAGCATTGTTTGAAACGTCAATGTATGAACATTTGGTGTATAAGATAAAAATTCAATAATTTTCAAAAAAGATAGATGACTATATTCAATTACCAATATTTGGAGTTGTTGTAAAGGTAAAATACGATTAAGACTAATGTGAGTTGGTTGATGAGTAAATACTGGTGAATCATCTTCTATTGTAAGTTTATTAACATTTGGAAAATAATCGTTAGATTCTTCCAAGACTGCTGTGTTTGTAATCTGAAGATGATGAACTGATTTGAAAACTTTTTCATATTTATCTACACACAGAACACTAGTCGAGCGATTACTAATGATGCATTCTTTTCTTCTAGAAAAAAAAGTATTTTGTGAGCTAGCTTTATTTGATAGAAACGAAATATTTGATATAAATACCTATATGGATCTGATGAAAATAATATTATTGGTTGAAAATATTTTGTGTGTGTTAAACGACAATCGAATAACCATTGTCGATCAATCCAAAACGATGATCGAAATAAGTTCATTCGCTGTTCAATCTCGAGTTTTTGAACAGTTATATATGGAATTATCTTGAATACAGCATCAAAAATAGGCAAATTTGGTAAATATGTTGATATCAAATGTTGCCATTTATGCGCATCGAAATGTTTCCAACCGGCCGAAATGTGTAAAACTTGAATAAAAGGAAAAGAACGAGACAGCAGATTCTCCAGAGTATTAAAATTGATAGAAGTTTCTAAAATAATAGATACATGTGTTAAATAATTTAATGCAGATGAAAATGATCGATTTTCAATTGTTCCTTGTTCACGTAATAAATGTAATGATAAATGACGAAGATGAGGAACATACGAAAAGAATGTTGGTAACTGCTCAATATATATTTCATGGTCAATAATTAAATATTCGATTGGACTATATTCATCAGTCACCATTGGTAATTCTTTAGTAGAATATCCACCTCCTAATGATAATTTACAATATTTCAATGATTCTAAACGAAATATTTGTTGATAGATAGGATTTTTATTCTCAATAGCATCAAGTGTGGTGATACTGAGTGATGAAAGATGCAACATCATATTTAATTGGTCAAGAAGATTTTTGAGACATGTTGATTCAATATTTTCAATAATCAATGTTCGAAGAAATATTTTGTTTGATAATCCAAGTGTATATTCATCAAATATAATATGATTTTCAATTCGTAGAGTTTCAATTCGATGATTATTTGGTATAATTATATCTTGATTGTAACGATTGAATGTTGTTTGCGACATGAGAAAAAGATTGATTTTCAGTGGAAGAGTTGATTTCGTTAGTAGGGAACGAAATCGAGTGTTAAGATTGTAAAAACTTTGATAAATATGATAATAATCAAGATATTCAAATATTTCATAAATAGTTTCATTTGCAAGATTTTCCAAGATTGAAATTATTTCATTTGATTTACTAAAATATTTTCATTATTGATTATATAATAAAAAAAGCGATATAGTTTTCTTCTGTTTACCTTTTTCTTCTTTTTCTTTCATCATATTTATTAAAGCAATCAAGTTGTCGACGTTTGATTTGTTGCATTGCAAAATCTGAAATAAACATTAAAATATACAAAAATAATTTGTACTACTAGTTGTATCTTTCGCATATATATTGACGTGTGAGGAAGAATGTAAAACAAATGATTACGTATTTCATTCTTTCATAATGAATCATCTGTATGAATACAAATAGAGATGTAACAATATCAATATAGACAAATATCAATAGTATCGATATTGGTGATTATTGGTCTTTTTGAATGAAAAACTTTAAATAAAATCAATACCAACACCAATATTTCAATACCGTATTGATACTGTTACATCTCTGCCAACAAAGGTACACATTCGTACAGTTCTATTTCTCGGTGATATACTACTTACTTCTCCTTTGACACTGTACATCGGATAAATGAAGTTGTTATCTCAATTATCATTAAACTTACAGTATAGATGTATATCGATGAAGCTTTAATTAAAGGTTACTGTGATAATTTTTGATGGGAAAAGTATATATGTTGATCGTGATACATCCAGATTTATCTCTTCCTCTCAAGAATCGTATCCCTCTGATACAAAACATTCATTTATATACTTATTCATCAATCGAAGGAGAAAAAGATAATACCAAAGTACATCAAAATATTCAGACGTAAGAACAAATAGCATGCGCAGAGCGCATGCAAGCGAGAGCGTCACACTTGCCGGTCAATAATTGGACTCGCTCCCGCGCGTTGGTAATATCGAAGGAGAAAGAGGAAAGAAATTAGAAGAAAAATGACTGCAGAGAGATAAAGGGCATAGGTACAGAACGATATTAAGAAGTATATAGTATATTAAAGGAGCAGAATATAAAAGTACAGATGTATGAACAACTGCCAAAATGGAAATGAAGCTTTGAAGTTTTGAAGACAAAACACTAAACCAGAGACGAGGGCACTTCTACCCATGTAGCCGTTTTTCTACAATAATGTAAATTATAATGCATTATTGCATCATAGGAAAACAAGTAACGCTCATCCGTTGGATTCGCTGACCCTTTTCTGAGAGACTTTTCCGAATGCTGAACACATTCAGAGACTTCGATAGAGAAAAAACGCACTGTGAGTGCTACTAGAGCTCAACTGAATCATGGTACTATGTCACACACTAGAACTAGAATGAATAGGATACAGAGGTCTGTCTAGGAATCAGACCGATTAGCCATTTGTCAGTGGATAATTCTCCAGCACTAACTATGTTGACTGAAAAATTCATCGCTCAACGGCTAGTCAGACGGCCAACCATTAACCTTTGTCATCTGGTTTTTCTATTTTCACATCACGCAAATGTTTGAACATTCGTCTGTGTCTTCCAGCGATAATCCGATTCTTTTCTGTCCTGTCAACGAAATGATACCTTGTCGAATATTTTCATTGAGGAATATTCATTCGCCAAATCCCTTTCAAAGTTATCAGAAGCTTGGCACGTTTATTCTAAGCGTACACTTTAGGATTAATCTAGCATTTAAATGCCTAGTCGTTCGTCGTCCTCCCTTCGGTCAGCCACTCACGGCTAGCCGTTGACGCACATGGCCAGTTTTCATAGTATTTTCATATGGAGAAGTAGCTCGTTGATACTGAGTGTGACGAATTATGAGAGTGATTGTCTATGTCTTGCGACATGATGGTGTATTGTGTCATCTACACACTCATAATCGTGTCGTTCCTTTATCTAACACAGCTTATATACGAAACATCGTGCATAACATAACAAAGAAAAGGCAAGGTCAATATCTATAAGCAGGTCGCATAGGTGAATTATAGCTATACGCTGACCGTTACACTGAGTCGATCTGTGATCGAAGCTATCAAAACCCTCCGTAACTTTGTAGCTTACAGTACATGTTCTGCTGCTCTGTTCAATTTGAAGCGCTGATAATGTGCAATCCTTATTCTCGAAGCTCGAAGGCACATAAATTATGTTCGTTCAAAACCATTGGCTTTAGTTGAGACAGTGATAAATCTCGTCTTTCATAGTGCTGCATGTGTTCGGAATACTGTTTGTATAGTCCAGCGTCTGAAGTTACAAAGATGGAATTGCACCGACGGGTATATCACTTTGTGAACTACTTCTGCTAAATTCCCATAAAAAGACATGATGTATGTAGCCTACAAGGCAAAGATGATACTAAGGTCATATCACATTTTCGGATTTCTTGAATTAGAAACATCATTATGTACAATGCATTAGATCTTTTCGTGTAAGCTCTTGAGCTACTTCTTTGTACGCATGACGCCCGTGAATAGCGTTCAGCTCACTATCTTCTACAAAAGATTTCAGAACAGATTAAGAAAAAATATGATCCTTGTAAACAGAAAGAAACAAGCCCAGGGTCAGCGAATAAGACGAAATTCACACTCAACTGCGAATTTCCCGACGTCAGAAACCCTTCGGTGAACCCTTATATAAAGAACTTTTTCTCAAAAGAAGTGAGGCTTTTGTCCCAAAAACAAACCAAAAAGTTTTTTCGAGAAACTAACCACGGATTCGTGAACCTAGACCCCGAAAACCTTTTGTCAATCATTTTCTAATGGCGATGGTTAATTTTTCATTGATTTATAAAATGCTGCAATTTGATTGGAATACGCAAACAAACAACACTATAAAAAAAAGAAGTTTCCCTCCGATACACGGGACGATCCTTTTTTGGTGAAGTAAAATGAAGGTTCCGAAAAGAGCCTTACAGGAAAAACTGAGAACGAAGGTTCCGCAGCAAAGGTTTAGTACGAAGCCACCTGTAACTATATTAAAAAACGTTTCGTAAAAATCCATAGCTGCGAAACCTTCGTTGCATTAGTTGTTCTCTTGGGTTAGTCACAGACTCCTTTATAGTTATCCCGGACGGCCTA